>JAHHZJ010004064.1:0-123287 GCA_021437245.1 Aegilops speltoides | reverse complement strand
AGCTAATTGCTCCCAGTTTCAATATGTATCCAGATTGAGACTTAGACTCATCTGGATCAGTGTAAAAGTTTGCACCGATGTAATTTTTACAACAAACTCTTTTATCACCTTCATAATCGAGAAACATCTCCTTAGTGCTCACTAAGGATATTCTTGACCAATGTCCAGTGATCTACTCCTAGATCACTATTGTACTCCCTTGCCAAATTCAGAGCAAGGTATACAATAGGTCTGGTACATATCATAGCATACTTTATAGAACCTATGACTGAGGCATAGGGAATGACTTTTCATTCTCTTTCTATTTTCTGCCATGGTCGGGTCTTGAGTCTTACTCAACTTCATACCTTTGCATCACAGGCAAGAACTCCTTCTTTGACTATTCTATTTTGAACTATTTCAAAAATTTATCAAGGTATGTACTCATTGAAAAATCTTATCAAGCGTCTTGATCTATCTATATAGATCTTGACGCTCAATGTGTAAGCAGCTTTACCGAGGTCTTTCATCGAAAAACTTTTATTCAAGTATCCCTTCATGCTATCCAGAAATTCTATATCATTTCCGATCAACAATATGTCATCTACATATAGTATCAGAAATGCTACAGAGCTCCCACTCACTTTCTTGTAAATACAGGCTTCACCGCAAGTCTGTATAATACTATATGCTTTGATAAATTTATCAAAGAGTATATTCTAACTCTGAGATGTTTGCACCAGTCCATAGATGGATCGCTGGAGCTTGCACATTTTGTTAGCATCTTTAGGATTGACAAAACCTTTTGGTTGCATCATATACAACTCTTCTTTAATAAATCCATTAAGGAATGCAGTTTTGACATCCATTTGCCAGATTTCATAAAATGTGGCAATTGCTAACATGATTCGGACAGACTTAAGCATCGATACGAGTGAGAAAATCTCATTGTATTCAACACCTTGAACTTGTCAAAAAACCTTTTTGCGACAAGTCGAGCTTTGTAGATAGTAACACTACTATCAACGTCTGTCTTCCTCTTGAAGATCCATTTATACAATATGGCTTGCCGATCATCGGGCAAGTCCACCAAAGTCCACACTTTGTTCTCATACATGGATCCTATCTCATATTTCATGGCCTCCAGCCATTTCGCGGAATCTGGGCTCATCATCGCTTCCTCATAGTTCGTAGGTTTATCATGGTCTAGTAACATGATTTTTCAGAACAGGATTACCGTACCACTCTGGTGCGGACCATACTCTGGAAGACCTACCGGGTTATGTAGTAACTTGATCTGAAGTTTCATGATCATCATCATTAGCTTCCTCACTAATTGTTGTAGGAATCACTGGAACTGATTTCAGTGATGAACTATTTTCCAATTCGGGGGAAGGTACAAATTACCTTATCAAGCTCTACTTTCCTCCCACTCACTTCTTTCGAGAGAAACTCCTTCTCTAGAAAGGATCCATTTTTAGCAATGAATATCTTGCCTTTGGATCTGTGATAGATGGTGTACCCAACAATTTCCTTTGGGTATTCTATGAAGACGCACTTCTCCGATTTGGGTTTAAGCTTATCAGGATGAAACCTTTTTCACATAAGCATCGCAGCCCCAAACTTTAAGAAACGACAACTTTGGTTTCTTGCCAAACCATAGTCATGAGGCGTCGTCTCAACGGATTTTGATGGTGCCCTATTTAACGTGAATGCAGCTGTCTCTAATGCATAACCCCAAAATGATAGTGGTAAACCGATAAGAGACATCATAGATCGCACCTTATCTAGTAAAGCACGATTACGACGTTCAGACACACCATTACATTGTGGTGTTCCAGGTGGCGTGGGTTGTGAAACTATTTCACATTGTTTCAAATGAAGACCAAACTCGTAACTCAAATATTCGTCTCCGCGATTAGATTGTAGAAACTTTATTTTCTTGTTACGATGATTTTTCCACTTCACTCTGAAATTCTTTGAACCTTTCAACTATTTCAGACTTATGTTTCATCAAGTAGATATACCCATATCTGCTCAAATCATTTTGTGAAGGTCAGAAAATAACGATACTTGCCACGAGCATCAACACTCATTGGATCGCATACATCGGTATGTATTATTTCCAATAAGTCAGTAGCTTGTTCCATTGTTCCGGAGAACGGAGTTTTAGTCATCTTGCCCAAAAGGCACGGTTCGCAAGCATCAAATGATTCATAACCAAGTGATTCCGAAAATCCATCTTTATGGAGTTTCTTCATCGCTTTACATCGATATGACCCAAGCGGCGATTACCACAAATAAGTTGCACTATCATTATTAACTTTTCATCTTTTGGCATCAATATTATGAATATGTGTATCACTCGATCGAGATCCAACAAACTATGTTCATTGGGTGTATGACCATTGAAGGTCTTATTCATGTAAGCGAACAACAATTATTCTCGATTTTAAATGAATAACGATATTGCAATAAACATGATCAAATCATATTCATGCTCAGCATAAGCGCCAAATAACATTTATTTATGTTTAACACTAATCCCGAAAGTATAGGGAGTGTGCGATGATGATCATATCAATCTTGGAACTACTTCCAACACTCATCGTCACTTCCCTTCAACTAGTCTCTGTTTATACGTAACTCTGTTTGAGTTACTAATCTTAGCAACCGAACAAGTATCAAATACTCAGGGCTACTATAAACACTAGTAAGGCACACATCAAACACCTGTATATCAAATATACCCTTGTTCACTTTGCCATCCTTCTTATCCACTAAATATTCAGGGCATTTCCGCTTCCAGTGATCATTTCCTTTGCAGTGTAAGCACTCAGTTTCAGGCTTTAGTTCAGCTTTGGGCTTCTTCGTGGGAGTGACAACTTGCTTGTCATTCTACATGAAGTTTCCCTTTTTTTCCCTTTGCCCGTTTCTTGAAACTAGTGGTCTTGTCAATCATCAACACTTAATGCTCTTTCTTGATTTCTACCTTCGTTGATTTCAACATCACGTAGAGCTCAAGAATCGTTTTCGTCATCCCTTGCATACTATAGTTCATCACAAAGTTCTACTAACTTAGTGATGGTGACTAGAGAATTCTGTCAATCACTATCTTATCTGGAAGATTAACTCCCACTTGATTCAAGCGATTGAAGTACCCAGACAATCTGAGCACATGCTCACTAGTTGAGCGATTCTCCTCCATCTTTTAGCTATAGAACTTGTTGGAGACTTCATATCTGTCAGGACCCCGACTCAATGCCACATCAATCTAGCATGTAACACCTCATATCACTTTGCGGCCTCACACGGTATTCCCACGGGTGTCGCCTTACCTTTACGGGACCGTTTAGCCTTTTGGCTGCGTATATAGCGGTGTCGCTAGCATCCATATGAAAAGGCCGGGCTGACATGGCTAGTCGTAAACCCAAAGTGGCACAGACTTACAGGACAGGCATCCATGACCCGACATCGAGCGTGTCGGTCATCACGAGTAAGTTCGGGCTGTAGCACTTTGACTAGCAGGACTCGATAAACCGGGCATGGCGCGGCTAACAGACTCCGGTACTCAACGCGTGACATTTCCCGAAGGAACAGACCTGAGAGCGAAGAAGGACACATGCCGGCCAGCCTAAGTGTTAGGAGCAGTAGCAAGCTACCATGGCTCGGTGGAAACACTAGGAGACATTTCCGTAAGAGAGGCTACTAAAGATAAACAACTAGATAGTCGGATCCCACACATACCAAGCATTTCAACAACATACACACAATATGCTCGATATGTGCAAATACAACATGGCATCACAACATGACTCTCGACTCAAGTATTTATTCAATAGGCTCAGAGGAGCAAGATATTACAAACATGGGTCTCATGACCCAACATTGAAACATACAAGTCAAAGCACAAGCGGAAGCTAACATGCGAGTACGTACATCTACAAATGAAAAAGGCTTAGAAGCGACTATCTACGAGATCTGCCGAGGGCACAAGATCATAGCTGAGGTAACAAGCTAAGCGTCGAAGTCCACGTGGAACTACTAAGCGAGACCGAGGTCTCTCTGCAAAAACATAAAATAGGCAAGCGTGAGTACAAATGTACCCAGCAAGACTTACATCGAACTAACTACATATGCATCATTATCAATAAAGGGGCGGTGGAGTTTAACAGCAAGCCAGCTTTGACTTGGTGGCTATCCTAAACTACGATTGCAAGTAACTCTTTTGAGGTGGCGCTACGAGTCCACATATTCACCATATCAATACACCACTATGGATCCGCTCCGTCTCCCTACGAGAACGCCATCCATAGCACTCACGCTTATCTTGCGTATTTTAGAGTATCCACTTTCACTTGTCTATGAACTGTCACAGCAACCCGAAGTCCTTTACGCGGACACGGCTATTGAATAGATGATGTTAACCTGCGGGTGTACTTCTTCACACGCTCTCACCACTTACCGCCGTTTACACGACATGTACTCGGCAACCTTCAGCGGAAGCCCAGCGTGGGTGTCGGCCACGGCCTACCTAAACACTCAAGTCCCTAGTCGGGTTTATCGCCTATTCGGGTTCCATCCATGAGGAGATCCGGTGAAGTTTCACTCACAGCCCCAAGCGATGTGAGCAGGGGTTCCCGAGACACCAAGCGGGCGCCCAGTACACCATGCCACGTGCCTACCGCATCACAGCCCACCCCTACGGTCAGCGCTGCGCGGCCTCCAAAGATACTACAAACACGAGAATCTACTTGCAACTCCCGGACAGAGGACAAGGGTGATTAAGAAGCCGAGAGGGTCCATTGGTTTCGGGCCCAATGCGTGGTAGTAGCTGAATCATGGATCACAAACACGAACTCGGTTCACGAGGGCGGCTGCAATGAGACAACCCACCATGTACTCCTACATGGCCTCTCACCGCTACCTTTACCAAATCGTGTTCACACATTTAGCTCACACACAAGTGGGACATGTTCACACACCTCGATTCACCCCGATGAATCGGACTGACTCAACTCTAAGCGATGGCAGGCATGACAAACAAACATGAATGAGTAGGCACAACAGGCTCAAACAACTCCTACTCATGCTAGTGGGTTTCATCTATTCTTGTGGAATGACAGTCATGCGAGAGGATAAAGGGGTTCAACTACCGCAGCAAATAACAGATGAATCGTTGTTGTCCTAATGCAGTAAAAGAGAGCGAGGCGAGAGAGTGGGATTGTATCGGAATGAACAAGGGGTTTTGCTTGCACAGCACTTCGAAGATAGTATATCTCTTGGTGTCATCGAACTCATCGTCGAAACATCGCGTCTACCGAGAGGAACGATTCTTATCGCAAACACGTAAGAACACAGTCAATGCAATGCGACAATATGATGCATGTTATGACATGGCAATATGCTGTGATTTGGGCTAATGCAGCTAAGAACAGAAAGGTTTGAGCTTATTTGAACCAAAGATTCAAATTCAAACTCAAACTATGAATTCATAAAGTGCATTATCATGTTTTGATATGAACAGCAAGGTTAAGTTGCTTAAATATGCATGAAACCAGTGCAGATGGATAGATTGTATTTTTCTGATCATTTTTCATATATAACTTGTTTCATTTGGAGCTACGGTTGAATTTCTATGAATTTTAGAAGTTAGCACTATTTTCTGCAATTTCCTGTATAAAAATAAATCTAGAAAATAAGTTACTGCGTCAGCCTGACATCATCATGACGTCAGCAGGTCAATCGGGCGCCTCGAGGTCAAACGACACAGGGACCCACGGTCGATGACTCGGCTAATTGGTGAGTTAATTAGCCTAAGCTAACACTAACTAAAATGTCAGCAGGCTGGGCCCACATGTCAGCCAGTCAGTGGGTTAACTGAGTTAATTAGCACTAATTAAACCAACAGTAATTAAACAGGGGCCTGGGCCCACACGTCAGAGACCCAGGTGTCAGCCTGGGCCCGCAAGTCAACGGTCAGCGGGTCAAACCCGCCGGCGTCTAGCCGCCGGCGAGTCGAGCAGCGGCGAGCGGCACGGATCGCCTCTGAGCGCCGTTTGGCGCGCGGAGCACAGCTACGGGATGCGGACGCTCGTCCGCATCCAACCATGGTGGTGGCGCGGCCGGGGAGTGGCCGGAGAAGAGCTCGGCGGCGGCCGAAGCTTGGTCGAGCTCGGGCTCGTTGCTGCAGTGGCCTAGATGGGGCGGCGCTAGCACCTACGGCTCCTACGCGATGCGGGGAGTGCGATGGGCTCAAGCCCGGGACCATATGGTCACCGGAGCAACGCCGGCGACGTGGTCAGGCGGCGGCGCGTGCGGGTGAATGCGGTGTGGTTGCTACGGTGCGGCAGAGCAAGCGGAGAGGAGAGAATAGGCGAGGAGCTCACGGTGATCGCGTGGGGTGGACGGCGAGCTCGGGATGACCGAGCAAGCAGGCGGCAAAGGCGATCTCGGCGGACCGAGGTTGAAGACGACGGCGGCGAGGATGATGCAGGGGCTCCGGCGTCGTGCGGCTTGGCTATTCGACGTAACCGACGGCGACGAACCGTCCAGACACGGTGAGAGGGCGCGGGGACGGAGAGAGTGAGGGGATTCGTCCCACGTCACAGCTGGACGAGAGGAGCGGCGAGGCGGCGGGCAGCTGCGTGGCACGCATGCTGTGCTCGCCGTCTAGCACCTGCCTGCCTGCCTGGCCGAGCCAAGCAGCTCATTGGCCGGCAGCTGGGCTGGGCCGGCAGTGGGCACAGTGGGTGGCGTCGGTAAGTCTGCCCTGCTTTTTATTTATTGTTTTTCTATTTTGTTACATTACTGTTTTGGTTTAGTAAAATACCAAACCATTTTATAAAATCCTGAAAATAATTATGTGGCTAGAACTAAAATATACCAAACCACATAAAATGTTCCAGAAATTATTGGACATATATTAATTATATATAAAATATATATCCAATGCAAATAGTTATTGAATTAATTCAAATGGCCAAAACAAATATTTCTGTGACTCCAAAAATATTGGTTTGAATTTTACCTCTTACCAATATTTCTATAGAATAGCAGGAACATTTTCTTGGATTCATTTGAGAAGAATTAAATGTTGGTTATTTTTAGAGGTTTTCTGAGGCTTTTGAAAATTCCTCAATTCAAGTTTCATTTGAATTTAAACATGATGCTCACATGGAAGCTAGCATAGGTCAGGCCAGAACTAGGGATGTGACAATATCTCTCAACTCGGGTATTTGCTTGAAATATTAACTTCAATTCCTGGAACATCTCATATGATCCATGACGTTCAAAACGTCTTTGAAGTCCCGATTCTAAGCCATAAAGCATGGTGCACAAAACTATCAAGTAGTCATCATATTGAGCTAGCCAAACGTTCATAACGTCTGCATCTGCTCCTGCAATAGGTCTGTCACCTAGCGATGCATTAAGGACATAATTCTTCTGTGCAGCAATGAAGATAAACCTTAGATCACGGATCCAATCCGCATCATTGCTACTAACATTTTTCAACACAATTTTCTCAAGGAACATATCAAAATAAACATATGAAAGCAACAACGCGAGCTATTGATCTACAACATAATTTGCAAAATACTACCAGGACTAAGTTCATGATAAATTAAAGTTCAATTAATCATATTACTTAAGAACTCCCACTTAGATAGACATCCCTCTAATCTTCTAAGTGATCACGTGATCCAAATCAACTAAACCATGTCCGATCATCACGTGAGATGGAGTAGTTTCAATGGTGAACATCACTATGTTGATCATATCTACTATATGATTCACGCTCGACCTTTCGGTCTCGTGTTCGAGGCCATATCTGCATATGCTAGGCTCGTCAAGTTTAACTTGAGTATTCGCGTGTGCAAAACTGTCTTGCACCCGTTGTAGATGGACGTGAGAGCTTATCACACCCGATCATCACGTGGTGTGCGGGCACGACGAACTTTGGCAGCGGTGCATACTCGGGAGAACACTTCTTGATAATTTTAGTGAGAGATCATCTTAAAATGCTACCGTCGATCAAAGCAAGATAAGATGCATAAAGGATAAACATCACATGCAATCAATATAAGTGATATGATATGGCCATCATCATCTTGTGCTTGTGATCTCCATCTCCGCACCGTCGTGATCACCATCGCCACCGCGCGACACCTTGATCTCCATCGTAGCATCGTTGTCGTTCGCCATCTATTGCTTCTCGACTATCGCTACCGCTTAGTGATAAAGTAAATCAATTACGAGGCGTTTGCATTTCATACAATAAGCGACAACCATATGGCTCTGCCGATTGCCGATAACCGGTTACAAAACATGATCTACAATAAAACATAGCATCACGTCTTGACCATATCACATCACAACATGCCCTGTAAAAACAAGTTAGACATCCTCTACTTTGTTGTTGCAAATTTTACGTGGCTGCTACGGGCTTAGCAAGAACCGTTCTTACCTACGCATCAAAAACCACAACGATAGTTCGTCAAGTTGGTGCTGTTTTAACCTTCGCAAGGACCGGGCATAGCCATACTCGATTCAGCTAAAGTGAGAGAGACAGACACCCACCAGCCACCTTTAAGCACGAGTGCTCGTAACAGTGAAACCAGTCTCGGCGTAAGCGTCTGGCGTAATGTCGGTCCGGGCGCTTCATCTCACAATACCGCCGAACCAAAGTATGACATCTTTGGTAAGCGGTATGACTTATATGCCCACAACTCACTTGTGTTCTACTCATGCATATAACATCAACGCATAAAACCAGGCTCGGATTCCACTGTTGGGGAACGTAGTAATTTCAAAATTTTCCTACGCACACGCAAGATCATGGTGATGGCATAGCAACGAGAGGGAGAGTGTTAGTCCACGTACCCTTGTAGACCGTGGCGAAGGCGTTATGACAACGCGGTTGATGTAGTCGTGCGTCTTCACGATCCGACCGATCCAAGCACCGAGCGTCGGCACCTCCGAGTTACGCACACGTTCAGCTCGATGGCGATCCCGGACTCCGATCCAGCAGGTGTCGGGATGAGTTCCGTCGACCTGACGGCGTGGTGGCGATGATGATGTTCTATCGACGCAGGCTTCGCCTAAGCACCGCAACGATATGACCGAGGTGGAATATAGTGGAGGGGGGCACCGCACACGGCTAAGGAACGATCCGTAGATCAACTTGTGTGTCTATGGGGTACCCCTGCCCCCGTATATAAAGGAGTGGAGGAGGGAGGCGGCCCTCTCTATGGCGCGCCCTACGGAGTCCTACTCCCACCGGGAGTAGGATTCCCCTTTCTAGTCCAACTAGGAGACCTTCCAAGTAGTAGGAGTAGGAGACAAGGAAGGGAAGAGAGAGGGAAGGAAGGAGAGTGCGGCCCTCCCTAGTCAATTCGGACTAGGCCATGGGGCGCGGCCTGCCCTAGGCAGCCCTCTCTCTTTCCGTATGGCCCAATAAGGCCCAATACTTCTCCCAATTCCCGTAACTCCCGGTACTCCAAAAATACCGAATCATTCGGAACCTTTCCGAACTCCGAATATAGTCGTCCAATATATTGATCTTTACGTCTCGACCATTTCAAGACTCCTCGTCATGTCCCCGATCTCATCCGGGACTCCAAACTCCTTCGGTACATCAAAACTCATAAACTCATAATAAAACTGTCATCGAAACCTTAAGCGTGCGGATCCTACGGGTTCGAGAACTATGTAGACATGACCTAGAACTATTCTTGGTCAATAACCAATAGCGGGACCTAGTTGCCCATATTGGCTCCCACATATTCTACGAAGATCTTTATCGGTCAAACCGCATAACAACATACGTTGTTCCCTTTGTCATCGGTATGTTACTTGCCCGTGATTCGATCGTCGGTATCCAATACCTAGTTCAATCTCGTTACTGGCAAGTCTCTTTACTCGTTACGTAATGCATCATCCCGCAACTAACTCATTAGTCACATTGCTTGCAAGGCTTATAGTGATGTGCATTACCGAGAGGGCCCAGAGATACCTCTCCGACGATCGGAGTGACAAAACCTAATCTCGAAATACGCCAACTCAACATGTACCTTCGGAGACACCTGTAGTACTCCTTTATAATCACCCAGTTACGTTGTGACGTTTGGTAGTACCCAAAGTGTTCCTCCGGTAAACGGGAGTTGCATAGTTCTCATAGTTACAGGAACATGTATAAGTCATGAAGAAAGCAATAGCAGTATACTAAACGATCAAGTGCTAGGCTAACAGAATGGGTCAAGTCAATCACATCATTCTCCTAATGATGTGACCCCGTTAATCAAATAACAACTCATGTCCATGGCTAGGAAACTTAACCATCTTTGATTCACGAGCTAGTCAAGTAGAGGCATACTAGTGACACTATGTTTGTCTATGTATTCACACATATATCAAGTTTCCGGTTAATACAATTCAAGCATGAATAATAAACATTTATCATGAAATAAGGAAATAAATAATAACTTTATTATTGCCTCTAGGGCATATTTCCTTTAGGATTTTGAGTTGAGCATCACATGGACATATTTCCTTAGTATTTCCTCGACCCCCTTTAACAGTACGGTGTTTTCTATGACTCAAGAAAGAGAATATGAAACTACGAAAACAAAAGTCTTCACGCTTCATGTTCCTCAAGTGAATATCAAGTCTTCAAGGTCACACCAATTTCTTCACTTTCAAAATCTTCAGGAAGTCTTCAGAATATCAAAGTCTTCAGTCGAAGAACTTCATTTTTAGGGGTCGACTTTCTCTGTAAATATCAAACTCCTCATAGACTTATAGACACTGTACACTCACAAGCGATCAGTCCCTTAACCTATAAGTCTTCAATACACCAAAATCACTAAGGGCACTAGATGCACTTACAATCTCCCCCTTTTGGTGATTGATGACAACGTGGTTAAGTTTTCAACGGGATAAACATATGAAGTGTAAATCTGATATTGAGGAATTTGATTGCAACATATAGAAGAACTCCCCACGAAGATGTGCATAGTGAGGAATTTGCTTTTGAGGCAATGCACATTTGAAGAGTTGAATCATGGAGATCTCCCCTATATCTTGTAATTCATACGCATTTGATATATAATATGAAGAATTTGAAATGCATGATGAAATATGGTGCTTGATGAGATTCAGCATGCGTGCAATAATATTAACGAGGAATAAGCATGCAGAATAGCACATCAAAAGTATCAGAGCATAGTGCATCAAAAGTATCAGAGCACCGTCAAAAGTATCAGGGCACCATCGGGTTTAAGATTACAACTCGATCCAATAAAAGTTTCGGAAGAAGGAGAGTTGTAACTTAACAAAAAACGCCCTTAATATAGACCCGCTTGAAGACTAACTCAGATTTCTCCCCCTTTGTCATCAAATGACCAAAAAGATTGAAACTGAGGACTAACGCCCCTGAAGAATTTCAAGTTGATGGAGGAGCGCCAGCGTTGTCGGGGTTGTTTGTTGTAGCAGGGCCTGCCGCAGTGTCGTCCAAATCTTCATACTCATCAGGTTTCGCGATGAAGAATAAGAGCTGGCCACCGGATCGGGAACTTTGACCCTCTTGAATTTCTTGAAGGAGGTGCAGGCCGGTCAAATGCTTCACGAAGACCCATAGTCTTGATTCTTCCGCTATATACATGTGTGAGGACAGCCAGTGCGGTTGAGGGTTTCATGTAGGTGATAATGGTTCTTCTTCACTGCATTATGTGTTGAGGTCATATTGTGAAGAACAGCAGCAAACTGACGCTTCACCCATTTGTGATTGCGATCAACCTTCTAGTGAAGGCGAGGAGTAACTCACGGTCGATCATCACCACAGGTCTTTGTGGCTTGAGGATTTTGCTTATTTGAGGTATTTCTTGGCGGTGTCATGTGTGGCGAGTCATCATTGGTAGAGTAAGATGTAGCCATGCGAAATTGACCATCCAATGGACGAATGCCTTCATCGATCACAGCAGCTGCCTTGCCTTTATCATCAGCTGAAGAAACTGTCCGTTTGAGGACTTCAATGGGAGGCAAGTAGCTACCATGGTTCAGAGTGTCAGCTTTGTAATTCAGTGAAGATCTTGCCCTTATGAATCTCATAATCCAAGGCGCATAGGGCTTCAGCTCGAAAGGTGACATAGCAACATTTGCCAGAGTCCTCATGAAGAGATCATGGAAGTTGACGGGAACGCCATGAATGATGTTGAAGAGCATATTCTTCATGATGCCAACGACATCTTCATCATTTGAGTCGTGGCCTTTGATAGGACTCATTGTCTTGACGAATCGCGATAGACGGTCCGAGGCACATAAAGCAATTCCTTGACGAGGAATTTGGTTTGTGGGGCCTGCCGAACTTCAAAGGCTTCATGAGCACTTGCATATAATGATTTGTCGATTCGGGGTCATTGTAGATGCAACGTGCCTTTGTCATGGGGAGGATCGAGAGGAAGGACACGAAGCAATTCATTTGCGGTGCCTTGTAGTGAGTGTTTTCGGTCATCAATCCAACACCCATGAATTGACATCTTGGCGTCTCGGTGATATGCGATGTGGCGTAGAATCGAAGAATGAGTTCTTCATTCCAATCGCAAATGTCAGTGCAGAAATTCAGTAATCCTGCATCATGAAGAACACTGAGGACTGGCTCGAAGCATGGCAGAGATTCCATATCCACGTGAGGAATATGTTCATGATCAAAGATTTTGTCCTTGTCAAATAGCACTAAGGAATAGAAGTTGGCTTGACTAGCAGTCCAGAAACGCCTCTTCCTTATGTGAGCAGAGTCATATGGGTTGTAGTCAGTGAAGAACACATGCTCGGAAAAGAAGTCTTCAGCCTTGAACTTCTGTTTGCTTGAGAACGAATTCTTTGGCTTTGGCAGAGAAATGTCAGTGATTTGCAGTACCACCTCAGGAATCGCGAGCTTAGGTTCTTCAGGCTGAGGAATTTCTGGTTCCTCTTCTTGTGCAACCTTATGATCGGCGAAGAGTTCTTGACACTAGTGGCTGGAATTTCTTCATGAACAGAGGGAGTGGGATGAGTTTCTTCAGAGCCCATTTGAACTGTTGTTATCGGGGACTGAGGAATCTATTGAATAGGAGTGAAAGAGGAGTATTGGGATGCTGACTTTCCCAGAAGTCATCGTTCATCACAGGTGTGGTGCATCCGATATCCACATCTTCATCTTCAATTTCCTCAACACCAGCCTCTGCAGCTGTGAACTGAGGCATAGGTGAGGAAATGACTGTAGTTGAAGGGATTGTGTCCACTTCAATTTCTTCATCAATCTGCTCTGACGAAGCAGCAGAATGATTTTCTTCATCAGATCCGCTTGGGATCTTGTAGTCTTCTCCAAAAGGAACAATTTCCTTTGATGACATGGAGGAAATCAGAACAACATCAATTGGATGTTCAAGTGAGCTGGTCATTGGCTTCATTTTCTTCGCAACCGAAGAATTTGACGCAGCTGATGCCTTCCTTTTCTTTACTGCAGCTCGCTCTGCAGCCTTGGTCTTCTTCACTTTATAGGCAAAAGGAAGAATTGGAGTTGGTGTAGGCGCGGGAGGAGCTGAGGAATCTGGTTGATTTTCTTGGTATGGCGATGCAGTTTCCACGATCTCTTGATTTCTTGAGCGCACCACTAGTGGATGCCCCGGCAATTTCTTCAGCGGCCGGGATGGAGTCATCAGCCACGGAACTTACATTTTCATCAGCAGGCTGAAAGTCATCAGCGGTCTTGGCATGTTCTTCAAACAGCTGAGCAGAGTCTGCAGCTCGAGGATTTTCTTGTTGCGATGGGACTGCAATAGTTGTCATTTTCTTCGTCGTTGATTGTGAATCTCACTTTGGCTCCTTGCCAATCAGCATAGTATGCATCGAAGTCTTTCTTGAGGGCTTGAATTTCAGGTGAGCACGAGAAGTTCCTCGGTGTCATTCGACAACATTTTTCTTCGAGAGCTTCTCCTTCTGTATTGAGCCTTCTTGATCTCTCTGGCCTTTTCAAACTTCCATTTCTCTTGAGTGATGAAATGGGTCAGCATGTGACTTTGACCAGGAGTCAGTTGAAAATCAGACATAGGGGTGTTTGGATCCTTGTGCCAGAGGTCAATGTAATCGAGGATTTTCCTCGGATCCAAAAGCAGTGGCACCGATGTGCCTTTGGCTCTAGCGGCCTTCACTTGCCTGTCTCTGATGATTTCTGCAAGTTCTTCATCAGAAGCTTCATCATCAGAGGGCACTTGGAATGCGACCTGTTTCTTCCTTGGACTTGGTCGAGGACCGCGTCCAGCTTTTGCTTTAGTCTTCAACAGCGTGGGGCCTGATGAGGACATTGGTGCAGCTGAGGAACTTGCTGAGACACCAGAAGCAATCGAAAAACCCGTAGTCCTTTGGCATGTAGCGGATGCACAGGAGTTGAGGACTTTGAGGAGCAGATGGCGGTGCGAGGAATTTGCCGTGAGGGCATAGCCGAGGAACTTGGCCGTGAGGGCGCTGTTGGTGAAGCACTTGGCTTGCGAAGCGTGCTTCTTGGCATTGATTTTCTCGGCTTGACCGAGGCCTCGATGGCAGCAAAGAAAATCCTCATTGAATTTCCTCACTGCCTCCTTGGCTTGTCTTGCCAATTTTGCTTGGCGCCTAGCCCATTCTTGAGAAAGTCCTCACCACGCTTGATGTTTGGTGGGATCAGCTACTTGGCAGTGCCAATGGAGCTCTTGGGCATGGAGGATTTAAAGCGAATTTCTTCATGTACTTTGGAGTTACATATCTGTACTCCCTCCATTCTCTTGCCCATCTTCGTTCAATCCTCTGAATGCGCACCTTGCGCTGATTTTTGTTCTCTTTGCCAAATTTGGCTTCATCAGGTGTGCAATAATCCTTGTATATGTCATCGTGGATCTCGGCGCCATGACCTCGGGCTTCTTTCCTCCTTTCTCGGTCTCTTTCCTTCACCATTTTCTTGGATGAGGAATTTGAACAATTGAACACTCAAGAAGTATGCAGTTTTTCTTCGAGAAACGCTGCAAATGAGTTAAGTTGATGAGAACCTAGTGATTCAGCGGACATGAGTACCGTGAGCAGAGTGTAGGTGCGAGGAATTTGGAGAGGTCATATCGTTCTCGAAGGTTTTTCAAAAGACAAGTTTTGAGAATTTGACCAGTTGAGCCTTGAGGAATTTCACTAAGCGTTCTTGTCTTAGGTTCTGAGTTGTACAGATCGAAGATCCACACAATTGAGGAATCTTGAAGAAAAGAGTGCTTAGAGAAATGGATCAAGAGCATCTGATGTGTGAGGTGTTCAAATGTGTGAAGATTTGAAGAATAAAACACCTTTGAAGATTTTCAGAAAGCTTGAGAATCAAAGTGAGTAATAAAAGTAACTTTTAATTACGGAATGAAGAACATGACGAACTGAGATGAGCAGAGGTGAAGTTCGTCAAGTTAGATCTCCCACGCCCTAACTTGGCAGAGGGAGACAGCTACGGCGGCGGAGTGAAGATTTCCATAACCGGCGCGCGAGTACGACGGCGACGAGGTCGAGGCAGCGAAGCTCTTCCTCACCGGCGACGATGGAGTAGCGGCGGTGCTAGGGTTTGAGGAGCTCGAGAGAGAGAGAGCGCGGTCGAGCGGAGTAAATGAAGTGAGGAAGGGGAGAGGGGTATTTATAGCCACGGTGAAAACTGTTCGCCCGAAGATTTTGGGACGAACATGCCCCTGCCCTTTCTCCTTCACGCGACTTGTGTCACCCACATACTGTGTAGATGAGATCGTGTAAGATCGTGGGTGAATATAATAATGCATCGTGGGATGCGGAACGGTTTGAGCGGCAAAACCGAAAAACTGGATAAGATTTGTTTTAAAGTTTTCGTTCGCAATTTCTTCAGCTGTCAAGGACACAGTGAAGATTTTGAACGAGTTTCAATTTGAATGCACATGAAGAATTTGTGAGTAGATTGGGTTGAGTATAGCATAGAGGGGGAAGGGTCCGATCACATTCACTTAGCAGAAAATGCAACTTGAAGAAATATCCATAAGTCAATGCTGTAGAGGACATAAACTCATATGTATATATAGCCAATGAAGAAAAACGACGAACAAAGTGAAGATTTTGCAAAGTTGAAGAATTTGAAAAAGCGAAGGATTTCAAAACGAGGAAAAACTCAAATTGAAGATTTTCAACTTTTGTGGTGGCGTGACCCACCAGATAAGAATGATGATTTCGACACGCGTACAATTGTCGTGGGGTTACGAGAATCAGATTCTTCATTAATTTCTTCACACTCAGAGTGTTAATCTTCATTGATTGAAGAAAAACGTTTCTTCATGTGTTGCACATCTAAGTCATCAATTTTGCATAAGTGTTAGGATGTGTGTCCTTTTCAAAGAACATTAGAAGATTCTAAGATATTTAGCTCACACCGCAACTTGCTAAATCTCTTCTCATCCAAGGGCTTGGTGAAGATATCCGCTAGCTGTTCTTCAGTCTTCACATGCTCGATGGAGATGTCGCCCTTCAACACATGATCACGAAGAAAATGATGACGAATCTGAATGTGCTTCGTCTTCGAGTGCTGAACTGGGTTGTGAGCAATCTTGATGGCACTCTCATTGTCGTAGAGGAGAGGCACATTCGTCACGTTGACGCCATAGTCCTTGAGGGTTTGCTTCATCCAAAGCAGTTGAGCACAGCAAGAGCCAGCAGCAATGTATTCAGCTTCAGAGAGAGGCGGTGATCGCATTCTGTTTCTTCAAGGACCAACAGACCAAAGATCGTCCGAGGAAATGACAAGTACCGGATGTTGACTTGCGGTCCACACGATCACCGTCATAGTCGAGTCGTAATATCCAATGAGATCAAAAGCAGAGCCCTTGGGGTACCATAATCCTAGTGTTGGTGTGTGAGCTAGATATCGAAGAATATGCTTCACAGCCTTATGGTGTGATTCCTTCAAGCAGCTTGAAATCGGGCACACATGCAAACACTAAGCATTATATCCGCCTAGATGCACATAAGTACAATAAAGAACCAATCATGAAGCGGTATACCTTGTGATCAAGTCAATACCATTTTCATCGATTGCATAGATGGCCATTTGTGGGCATAGGAATTTTGACGCCTTTGCAATCTTGCATGCGAATTTCCTCAAGACATCTTTGAGGTATTTCTCTGAGATATGAATATGCCATTGCTTGCTTGCGATTTAATTTGAAGACCTAAGAAGAATTTCAATTCTCCCATCATAGACATTTGATATTCTTCACTCATCATATAGGCAAATTCATCACTATAACGTTGGTCAGTACAGCCAAAGATAATATCATCCACATATATTTGGCACACAAACAGTTCACCATCATAAGATTAGTAAAGAGAGTAGGGTCGAGTGAACCGGGTGTGAAGCCATTCTTCACGAAGAATTCCTTCAATGTATCGTACCACGCCTTGAGGGGCTTGCTTGAGGCCATACAGAGGGCCTTATTAAGTCTGAAGACTTTGTCGAGGATTCTTTGGATCTTCAAAACACGGGGTTGAGCAACATATACTTCTTCCTCAAGCTTACCATTGAGGAATGCACTTTTCACATCCATTTGATATAAGATGATATCATGATGGTTAGCATAAGCAAGTAATATCTGAATAGCCTCAAGTCTAGCAACAGTGCAAAAGTTTCATCGAAATCAATTCCTTCAACTGTGTGTAGCCTTGAGCTACAAGTCGTGCCTTATTCCTCACCACAAGGCCATTTTCATCTTGCTTGTTGCGGTAGATCCACTTTGTGCCAATGATATTATGCTTGCGAGGATCCGGGCGATTGACCGGTTCCTTACATTTTAAGCTCGAACTAATGTAATTCTTCTTGCATAGCCTGAATCCACTCCGGCTCGAAATGCTTCATCTACCTTAGTGGGCTCTGTGATAGAGACAAAAGCATAGTGCCCACAAAAGTTAGATAAATGTGAAGCTTTTGAGCGTGTGAGAGGACCTCAGTGCGCTAATGTCATCGATGATCTTCTCCACTTGCACTTATTTTGCAACGCGAGGATGAGCTGGTTGTCGCCGAGGAATTTGATCAGCATTTTCTTGACACCATTTTCCTCATCATGTTCTTGGTGCATCACCGGCGTTCTTCATGAACAGGAATGAATTCTTGAGCAGATTCTTGATGAGGAATGACATCCTCGGTTGCCTTGAACTTGATAGAATCCTCGGTGCTGGTTCATCTAACACGAAGGTAGGTGCTCTCTTTGTGAGCCATTAGTTTCATCGAACCGCACATCTACATGGTCAACAATCTTGTGAAGAACAATGTTGAAGACTCTGTAGGTGTGCGAGTCCTTTCTGTAACCAAGCATAAAACCTTCATGTGTTTTCGGTGCAAATTTAGAGTTGTGGTGAGGATCTCTAATCCAACATTTAGCACCGAAGACTTTGAAATAACTCACATTGGGTTTCTTGTCAGTGAGGAGCTCATAGGCAGTCTTCTTGAAGAATTTGTGAAGATATACTCTGTTGATGATGTGGCACGCAGTATCAATTGCATCAATCCAAAAACGCTGAGGCATTTTGTATTCATCAAGCATAGTGCGAGCCATCTCAACAAGAGTTCTGTTCTTGTGCTCCACGACGCCATTTTGCTGAGGAGTATAAGGAGCAGATAACTCATGAGTAATACCAAGTTCATCAAGATAGGCATCAAAAACCGGAATTCTTGAACTCAGTTCCATTGTCACTTCTGATGTGCTTGATCTTCACACCAAAGTTGGTTGAAGCCCTCGAGGAAAATCGTTCGAAGACTTCCTGCACTTCATGTTTGTAAGTAACAATGTGTACCCATGTATATCGAGAGTAATCATCAACAATGACAAAACCATATAGAGATGCATCATTAGAGACTGCTGAGTAATGATTAGGTCCGAAGAGGTCCATGTGAAGCAATTCGAATGGACGGGTAGTGGTCATGATAGTCTTCGCTGGATGCTTGGCCTTGGTCATTTTTCCAGCTTCACAGTTCGCATAAGTGATCCTTGAGGAATTTGACATTCTCAATGCCAATAACATGCTTCTTCTTCCATGGCGTGTGCAAATTCCTCATGCCTGCATGACCAAGTCGTCGATGCCATAGCTAGCCTTCAAGCTTTTGCAAGTAGACACACGGCTGGTTGTGGTCCTAGAAAAAATCAACAATATACAAATCTCCTCTCCTAAAGCCTTCAAGACTTTGGAATTGTCACTTCCATAATCACAACATAGCGATACTTGCCAAAGACAACAACCATATCAAGATCACAAAGCATTGAGATCGACATGAGATTGTATCCTAAGGACTCAACAAGCATGACTTTGTCCATGTGTTTATCCTTAGAGATAGCAACCTTACCAAGACCCAATACGACTTTTGCCTTTGTCAAGCAAAGATGATATGCTTGAGAGGTGACGGTGATAAGGAGCATCCATCAATAGATTCTTGTCACCAATCATGTGATTCGTACATCCACTATCGAGGACCCATTCAAGAGTTTTGGGTTGATCATCCTGCAGATGAATTAGTGTAGCTTACAATCTCATATGCTTCATCGGTGAAGAATATGATATCAAGTTCATCGATGAATTTCATCAAGCAATAAACAGATATAGCAAGATGAGGACGTGTGAAATGAGAGTTCATTTCATCATGATTCGCTGCGTCCTTTCGAGCATTTTGTCGTCCCAAAGAAATTCTTCAGACGTTAAAGCACGTCTGGAGACCTGACCCTGCAGAAGAGATTAGTTCTTTTTCTTCACCACCCACATCTGGAGGGGTGGCAAAGAAATCATCACTCGGCGAGCACCATATGAGAAAGGTGGCAAAGATGCCAAACCATTTCGTTTCACATAAGAGGGGTTAGGGTAAGCATATGAATAAGCAGAGTAATTCTTCGAGGACTTATGAACATAATGGTTTGAAGAATAATGCACATATTCATAGCCCTTAGCTCTACCCTGCGAGACAGAGTTGTTAGCACGATGATAATCATATGAGGACTTTGATCCTTTTGAGGAATTTGATCCATGTGAGGAATTTGGTCCGTATGAGGACTTGGATCCATATGAAGAGTTTGGTCCATATGAAGAATTTGATCTGGGGTTCTGTTCTTCACGGTGTGGTGTCATGAGGACATTCACCAAGACTTTCAACATAACTTTTGGGAACCCAGATTTTCTTCATAGGGAACCGCTCTGCAGCTTAGTGCCAACATATCTAGCAAATACTTCACCGTTCGATTTTTGAACAGTTTATAGTTGAGTCAAATGACTCATCGGAAGAATGAGGAGATTCACATATAAAGCCAAATAAGTTAGATGGATCAACTGGAGGTCCCTTTGCTGCAACCCATGAGGTTTTGGGGTACTGCTCAGGCTTCCAATATGTTCCATCAGCATTGAGTTTCCTCTCAAAGGCAATACCCTCTTTCCTAGGGTTTCATTGAGGATCTGCTTTTAAGCACATCACAAAGAGTCGATGCCCTTTGAGGCTTTTGTACATGCTCATCATGTACAATTCCTTCAGCCCTGCATTGTTAGTGATACTAGCAATGTCCTCGTGTGAGGAATTAGTGATAGCAGAGGCAGATGAAGAATTTGTAACAGTTGAAGCATTTGAACACTCGGTGAAGAATTAGCGATTCACGCTCAATGCACTTCAAGCATGGAGGAACAAATTCTTCACGAGAAGCGCTGATTTGTTGAGCTAGTAATGAATCGCGCCCTTCGAAGATCTTCATAACACACTCTTAGCTTTTAAGATCTTCCTTTCTTTGAAGAGATTCAGAGAAAGCTTCTCATGATCTTGCTTTTCTTGAAGAAATTCATAAGAAAGTTTCTCATGATCGATAAGAGAGTGTTATGATGACTTTGAAGGTTATCAAACCTTGATCAAGTCTCTGAAGATTTTCATCGGGGCTTTAGTGCGATCCATTTCTTCACCCAACATATCATCACTTTTGTCTACCATGTTTTGAACCTTTTCAAAAGCCCGTTGTTGCTTTACAGCAATCTTAGCAAGTTTAGAGTAGCTGGGTTTGAGATCCTCATCAGATTCATTTTCACTAGATTCAAAGGAGTTGTATTTGAGTACCTTTGCACCTTTCGCCATGAAGCAATAATAGGTGGGAGCGTAGCCATCATTATCTTCATCAGGCTTGTTGGTGGGGTCAGTTTCTTCAGTGTTGAAGATGGACTTGCTAACGAAAGCAGTAGCGAAGGCCAGACTTGCCACACCAGATTCGGATTCTTCAGACGCCTCCTCTTCCTCATTTTCCTCAGATTCAGCTTCAGAGTCCATTTCCTTGCCAATGAATGCCTGAGCCTTCTTGGTGCTGCTCTTCTTGTGAGATGAACACTTCGAGGATTTTGATGACGAAGATTTTGATGATTTCTTCTTCTTCTTTGCATCATCAGAACTGTAATCCTTGTATTTCTTCTTCTTCATTTCCTTTTCCCACTGAGGACAATCTTGGATATAGTGACCAGGTTTCTTGCATTTGTGGCACAGCCTTCTCTTATAGTCACTGGATGAGGAATCACTGCTTCTTGAGGATTTTCCAAAGCGACCACGTCTGAGAACTTCGAATTTCTTCACGAGCGTGCTAGCTCTGGCTCAATTCTTCAGATCACCAAGGCTACTACCAGAATCCTCATATTCAGAGTCATACACAGCCTTGGCCTTCAGGGCACGTGGTTTGCCATAGTTTGAACCATAGAGATCTCTCTTTTCAGCAAGCTGGAACTCGTGAGTATTTAGCCTTTCGAGGATATCAGCAGGATCAAGAGACTTGTAATCAGCACGTTCTTGTATCGTCAGTCCTAGAGTATCAAATGAGGAATCAAGCGATCTCAACAGTTTCTTTATCACCTCATGATCAGTGATGTCGGTGGCACCAAGGGCTTGAAGCTCATTTGAGATGTCAATGAGGCGATCAAAGGTTTGTTGGACATTTTCATTGTCGAGTCTTTTGAAGCGGTTGAAGAGATTCCGAAGAACATCAACTCGAGAGTCACGCTGAGTTGAGACTCCTTCATTTACTTTGGACAGCCTATCCCAGATAAGCTTAGCAGTTTCCAAAGCACTCACTCTTCCGTACTGTCCTTTGCTCAGATGGCCACATATGATATTCTTCGCTTGAGAATCGAGTTGCTTGAATCTCTTCACATCGGTAGCGTTCAGTGAGGGTGAGACAGAGGGAACACCATTTTCCACAACATACCAGAGATCGTTATCAATTGCCTCAAGATGCATTCGCATCTTGTTCTTCCAGTGGGGGTAGTCCGTCCCATCAAAGGTAGGACACCCAGCCGAGACCTTGATCATACCTGCGGTCGACATAACTAAAACTCCAGGCGGTTAAACCAAAATCACACAGAACAAGGGAGTACCTTGCTCTGATAACAATTGAAAGTACGTTATGTCACTAGAGGGGGGTGAATAGGCGATTTTTATGAATTCTTCACTGAGGAATTTGCTGGTGAGGAAATTCCTTAGCGAAGAACTACTTGTAGCAGAATAAGTACTCAGAAGTAAGCATAGCAGAATACAAGCATGGTCATCATGATGAAATGAAGACTAGCACAGAGTACAGAAAGCGTAATCACAGGATAACACAAGGTGAAGACAAACAGACTGAAGAAATTGAACTGAGGAAATTGAGTAAGTCTTCAGTCAAAGTCTTCAAGCACAGATATGAACAAACAATCAACACAGTTATGAGGAAATGAAAGGGTTGAGGAAATAGAACCAGTTAGTTGGTGAAGACAATGATTTGGTAAACTAGTTCTAACTGCTGTCTCAGTTGTACGTCTGGTTGGAGCGGCTGAGTATTTAAACTCGAGGACATGCAGTCCTGGACACCCAGTCACTGAGCCGCAACTCAGGACACCCAGTCCTCATCGTATTCTCCTTGAACTAAGACCACGCAGGCCTCGTCCAATCACTCATGGTAAGTCTTCAGGTGACTTCCAAACCTTCACAGACTTGGTCACTCGGCGATCCACAATTCCTCTTGGATGCTCTAGACCTTGACGCCTAACCGTCTAGAAGAAGCACAGTCTTCAAAGGTAACAAGCGTCGGATCCACGCGGGATCAATTTCTTCAGTGATGCTCAAAGTCCTCGGAGGATGGGTTGCTCTCAAATGACAAGTGTCAAGTTCTCTCAGAGCAGCCAACCAGCTAGTGGTTGTAGGGGCGGCTATTTATAGCCTAGGGAGCAGCCCGACATGATAAGACATAAATGCCCTTCAATGATATGACCATTAGGTGGATAGGATATTTTGGGACAGCCGGCGCGCAGCACAGCAACGGTCGGAAATTTGGCTCTCAAGTTCCTCATGGCTAACATGTTCCTCACTGTGTAGGCAATTCGCACTGGCGAATTCCTAACTCCTCAGTCAGAGCAAAGTCCTCAAGAACTGAAGAACTGCGTCTCACATCAAGAAATTGACTGAACTGTATGAGATTTCCAATGGCTTCACTCGAAGGGATTGGTAGGTGTAGGATTTTGAGTTGAGCATCACATGGAAATATTTCCTTAGTATTTCCTTGACCCCCTTTAACAGTACAATGTTTCCTATGACTCAAGAAAGAGAAAATGAAACTACGAAAACAAAAGTCTTCACGCTTCATGTTTCTCAAGTGAATATCAAGTCTTCAAGGTCACACCAATTTCTCCACTTTCAAAATCTTCAGAAAGTCTTCAGAATATCAAAGTCTTCAGTCGAAGAACTTCATTTTTAGGGGTCGACTTTCTCTGTAAATATCAAACTCCTCATAGACTTATAGACCTGTGTACACTCACAAATTTGCATCAGTCCCTTAACCTATAAGTCTTCAATACACCAAAATCACTAAGGGGCACTAGATGCACTTACAATCAGTTAATGCACAGAGTCTGTAAAGGCCCGTATTACTCCCTGTGTATAGAATTATTGTGGCGCCGAGGAGCTCCATCTTGAACACATAGCGAGCATGGAACCATGAGCTAAGAATTTATCCCCACCAACCTGAAAGGTAAGGCCAACTCCACCGCACGACCCATCTGGTCCGCTTTTGTCCGTTTGAGGTAAAATACGACCCAACGGTAATACCCAAACGGACAAAGCTGTCCGTTGGTGTCCGTTTCAGTCCGGCCCAACCCCAAATCCAGACCAAAGTTGGGTCACAAATGGGTCTGAACGGACACAGACGGACGTGCTCCTCGGCCTCTCTCGTCCGCTCATGTCCGCCACCGGCCCACAGGTCAGTGACCCACACCGAGCCACTCCCGACCTCGTTGCTCTTGTTGCTCCCTCGCCGGCTGCCGCGGCCGCCGCGGTCATCGCCGTCGACGCGCCCGCGCCGCCGCCGCAGCCGCCGCGCCGCTTCGCTGTCGCCTGCGCCCGCCGCCGTGCTTCGCGGATGAGGTACCGCAGACGCTGCTCCACGCCGACCGGTGCCGGAGGAGATGATGTTGGAGCAGTCGCCGTTGGCGATGCGCTCGATCTCCGGCCGGAGGTCCTCGTAGGTCACCATGGGGACGCGAGCCTTGAAGGCGTCGCGGTCGGTGCACCCCTCCATGCCGTGCCGGCGGAGGTACTCGGCGCCGTTGTTGCGCGCCAGATCGCCGCCAAGCACCTCTCATCGCTTCGCCGTCGAACCCTTGGTCGCCTACTTGATCAGCTCCAGCTTCTCGCGTCCCGCTCGCATGCCGCCACCCCCAGCGCCGTCTTCACCCTCCCCACCGCCGCCCCCGCCCCAACTCCCACCGCGTCCGCCGTCGCCGGAGCCATGGCGCGCAAAGCTAGCGAGCGAGCAAGGAAGGGAGTCGCCGGAGCCATGGCGCGCAAAGCTCTGTGCGAGGGCGCGTCTCGGGGTGCCGACATAGGTGGGCGGGCGAGCTGGAGCCGCTCAAGCCGGCTCATGGGCGCCGCGGCCCTTCGGCGACGTCGGGGAGGAGCGCGAGCTCGCTCAAGAAGAGCTCGGCTTTGCTGCTGCTGTGCACGGAGGGGCTCGGGTCCGAGAGCACGGTGTCGCGGCGAGGGCGAGGTTGGGCGAGCTCACGGCGAGGTAGGGGTTCGCGCGGGGCGGCATGGCGGGCCGTGGGCAAAGCGGGGCGGATAGTTTGGGGTTTCAGAGGCCTTGTGCGCGTTGGGTGCAGCTGCGCCATACGTCTGTCCGCCCCCCCGGATGTCCGCCAAATCACACCCCAAACGGACAAAAGCGGACGTCCGGATGGGTCATGGATGGGTCACGCGGTGGAGTTGGCCTAACGTCTCCTACATCCTTGTTGTCTAAGAGGTTGCCGAAATGCCGGCACAAGCCGTCTGGAGGAACGACAACAAACTGACTGCAGATTATTTCTTCACCAGGGACATTCCTTGCCAGAAAAATTAGATTAGGGGGGCCAGCTGATGTTAAAATTGGCTGGGGAGGGCCAACCATAGAGAAAATAGGCCCTTACTAGCATATGCTCACTAATTCTGCATTATTCATAAGAAAATTAGCAGTAAATCCTTGATGTTAGGGGGGCCAGGGCCTCTGCTGACCCCCCTGTCTTCGCCACTACTTATACTTCCTCCCTGAAGAAACATAAAAGCATTTAGATCACTACAGAGAAAGTATCAAACTTAGTTTTAAAACAGTCCGTATTAGATACACCTCAACAGGAGCCTGCTGCTTGATAGGGCAGCGAAGAGCTGAACCTTTGTCTGGGTACGATCATGTATGTTAGGGCTGTATGGCTGCACATCTTTAACAGTCACAAACAATATTTATGTTTTTTTAGTTTATATCATTTTTTATTTTTTTTTTCCTATCTATGTTTATTTTTTGCCTTTTCTTTTTTTCTAAGCTTTTCGTTTTTATTATTATTAAAAATAATTTATGCACTTTTTCTATATTTTTGCGATTTTTTATGAAAATTGCAAACAATATTCAAATTTGCGAACTGTTTTCAGGATCATTTTTAAAATCATTACCTTTTTGAATTTGCAAATATATTTTTTAAATCTGTGAAGTTTTTCTAAAATCCATGGACCTTTTGCAAATTCATGAATGTTTTCAAATGCGTGAACTGGTTCAAATCTGCATTTTTTTGAATCCGCAAAATCCTCAAACTTTAAAAAATAAATCAGGAATGCTTTTTTAAATCCATGAACTTTTTCAAGTTCACAAACCTTTTTAAAGATCCGTGTCTTTTAGAAAAGTCAATGGCCAACCGCTCAACCGAGCTAGCGAACAGATCGTGGAGCAAGCAAGCCGGTCGAGAGAGAACGAGGGTGCTTAATGAGCCGACCCAATGTAGCACGCATGAGCGCGGGTTTTATTTCCCGGCACGTGAAGCCCTGACTAGGAGGAGGGGAGCTCCTATGGGACTTCGTTGCTTCCAACAGTGACGCGACACACAGGGGTGGCCCCAAGCCCCCGACTTGGCAGCCAACCTATTGCACATACGGCTAGCGTCGATATTGTAGTGAAAACAGTAAAGTGAAGTGGAAACATTGAAGCACGCGGTTTTCTAAGTATTTTTTGAAAAGATAAACATTTTTCGAAAAAATTACTTATGAGAAAGTGAACTATTTTAAAAACAAGAACAATTTCTCAAAATTTTGAATATCTCTGGATAACAAACTTTTTTTGAAAACACAACCATTTTTCAAAATTCTGAACATTTTCCAGTTTTGTGAACATTTTTCGATTTTTTTTTTGAAATTTACGATCATTTTTTGGAGACATGATTTTTTTAAAACACATTTTTAATGTTTAAAACAATTTTTGAAATCCTGAATTTTTTCCTAATAGGCGAGCAATTTATGAAATTCTTATTTTTGTAAAAATGCAAGCACATTTTGAAATTACAAACTAAAAAAAAACTAAAATAAATAAATAGGGAAGGAGAAGTAAAAAATGGAAAACCCAGAAAAACTAGTAAAGAAAAAACAGAAAACCAGTCAGAAATTTCCTAGAAGGTTGTCAAAGCCCGGAAAAACCGAACTGAAAGCTTCTAGAAGGTTCCAAAACCAGGACCGGAACCTCCTCTATGTAGGACTAAAATGGGCCGTATCAGTTCCGCTTCGCCGATTGATCTCCTACGCGAAACTGCATCATTTTGATCCAGTGAGCCTCTCTTAGAATTTGCAGGGGGTGTCAAATAGGACACCCTAATTGTCGCCACTGACAAGGAGTCTTATGCCGATCTTTATTTATTTTTTTACTCTAAACATGCTCACTTTAATTATCAACGATAATTTTTACATAAGGACATAATTTAAATCAGGAGGCTGTATTTTGTTTTTGAGAAACAATCAGCAGGCTGTAAGAGCCGAAGATGACGAAAGGAAGGCTGTGTTTGGCAGCAAAGTTTTTTTAAAGTTTTCTGGCAATACTGCAGTTTCTGAAAAAAACCATGGTTTTGAATACTTTGATGCGTTTGGCTTCAGAAAAAACTAAAGTTTTGTAAACCACGGTATTCCGAAACCATGGTCTTTTTGGGGTATCTGGAAAAGAGGCCCTGACTTCTTTTTTCTAGACAGAGCGGAGAGAAAGGATCGAGGCGATCGCAGTTGACATTGCCATGTACTCGAGATAACAGTATCCAGCTGCGATCCTTTTTCCTGTCTGTGTTAGTATATGGTAAACGGCATGTATTATATCTCGTGGATCGATTCAGTTAGATTTGTTTACCACGTGCAGTCTCCATCTCTTCTCTTCACCATGAGCGAATCAAGCTCACCAAGGATCGACATATTCTACGGATCCTAGCATCTATAGATCGAGCGGACGTGTGCATGGTGGCTGCATACCGCCGGCCACTGTTAACAGCCGCTAATTACTCAGTCATCCACGCTAATACTTGGGTCAAAACTTTGATAAAACAGCACCAGCCAAACACATATATAAACTGAGAAAAACATTGGTTTTAAGAAACTGTAGTATTCCTCACCCACCCATGGGAATACCGTGGTTTCCAATCTTACATTCTTAAGAAATTGATCCCCACTACTACTAATTTTCTCAACATGCACACTGTCCACATCATCATTCAGTTTGCAAAGAGGAGCCAATTGGTCTGATTCTCTCTACGGCCACAGCGGTAGAAAAAGACTTCCTCCGTTTCCACGTAAAGACAGTTGAACAGTCTATAGAAAAAGAAACTGCTTCGTAACTCGCGATGAAGGCATGTGATGTGACTTCATGCATGGTTCAGTTTGCAGCCGTCCATGTAACCTTTTCACCTTATGCACTAATTAATCTCTTCAATTAATCTTTCGCTAGAAAAATAATAATTCCTAACGTATTATCTTTCGACCCATTCGACTTATGGACCTCTCCGTTTCCACTTCCGAGCGCCACTCTTTCCCTAGGATAAAATCACAAAATGATCAACTCTCTCTTCCCGAAAATAAATCCAGTTACCTCCCTGGCCACGTCGTCTGGGATCCGATCTCTGCGTCAGGGTGCTTCTCCAGTTCGATCGTCGATGCCGCTCGCCTCTTATGCTCTCCGGTATTCTCAAGGGTATATGTTCCCTTGCCCGTTTAATGCTCTGTGTGCCCTGGTTCTCCCTTCCCGTGTTTGTCTCCGCTTCGGCTAAGGTAACTGCGACACCTATGGCAGATCGGTTCCGGCCGGTTCGAGTAGAATTGTAACGGCTACTGATGAATTTCTAATCCGAAGTTATCTTTCTTTTCCTACTGAAAGAAACGCATCAGGCAACGCCAGGCAGGGCATCAACCATGGCGTGAAGGGAATTTTGTTGTTGCCTTGAAGAAACGGCAGGTGTACAGGGGTCCACCGGATCATCGTGTCATTGAATTTTCAATCTATTTCCTTTTTATCCTGGAAGGAATGCATTGGTAGGAGGATGCTGGGCAGGGTCTCAGGCTCTCAGCCATGGCATGGATGTTTCTTTTGGCCTCGAAGGAACTCCTGGTGTGTACAGGAGTCCTTTCCTCTGAATTTCGAACCATGACGCTTTCTAACAGTATACAAGTTTGTAAACTGCTCCATTGAACAGGTTAGCATACAATTGTTCTTCCCAACAGATTATCATGTAAGAGCTGCAAGTTCAATCCATCGGTTGATATGGCTCTGCGAAGCTTATGATAAATATAGAAACATCGAAATTTGATATCTACACGCGTTTAATATGTTACGATTTTACTGACATTTTCTTGATCGATGTGGCTAAGTAAGTTATTTCATGCAGTACATATATGTGTTTCTTTTTCTCTGTTAAGTTTGACATATTGTTGCTAATTTCCCCAAGTATTGGTTTATCATTTGTGTACATTTTTTCTTTCCTGCTGCATCCTGCCCATTTGTAGAAGGTATAATAAATTATTATTATGCCTATTTATTTTGTGACCATTCATCTATGCCACCTTATTTTCTTCTTTCATTCCATCCATTTGCAAAATACACCCTACTGTCCCTTAAGAAACTTTTTGTGCAATTATTTACCAGTTCAAGAAGCTGAGTTCCTCTTTAAATTTTAGTGGTTGTTTTCCGTCAGTACTATATATGGTTTAATATCCACATCTTATAATTTCTTGATTTCTATTAGCAATTTATATTGATGGCCATGGATAGTTATAATGTCTGACGTGACAAAGGTCTCAACCACCATTTGTTTGTGAGACCCATAACTAAGATGGTAGTATTATTTTCCCAATGATTTGTTGGAGTTGCTTTGTGCATATTTAGTGTTTAGCGCAGTTTCTTTAGTGCTTTAGGATACGTCATGTTTCATAGACGAAACAAGTTTTAGTAAGTTCTATTTCAAAAAATGTTTCACTTAGTTTTGTTATAATATCTCCATAAGATATGTTATTGTTCTTATTAAGTCAACTCCACATTTTCTTCCATACGTAGTTGCAATTTAAAGATAGTTATTTTGTCTTCGTTAATGTAGCTCCAAATTAATTGTGGTGGTTTGTTTGTACCTATTCCAAGTTCCTAACTGAACATATGTCCCTTTTATAGATAACTTTCACAGATAACATGTAACTTTCACATTGATGAGAATAGTTCTTCATATATGCATTGCTAAGGATAAACAATTGAATGTCACCAAAAGATATTGCAACCAGTTCCCGCAGCAACGTGGGGGGTATCATCTAGTTACCAACCACAGTTTTATAAAAACATTGCTGCCAAACTACATGGTTCTCACGCCGATCTGCTGCTTCGTCGGTTGGGTGCAGTACGCGAAGCAGCCCAAGGTGAGGAACAGGCCTGGTTGAGCCCAACCCGGATCTGTAACCAGACAGCCCCAGGCCCAGCCGTACCTCCACTGCACCTTCCAACCCCACGGCAGCTCCATGGCGAGGGACGAACCCTTCGCCGCCGCCGTGGACGTCGCCGACGGCAACTCAACCTCCTCCAGCCCAACCCTCGCGCGCCTACGGGAAGCACTCGCCGCCCTCTCCGAGGTAACTGGTCGCCCAGCTAACCATCTCGAACTCGGTACTTCTCCACGCCTCCCCCCCAACCCGTAAGCTCCTGCCCTGCTCCAGGCGTTCGAGTCCGGCGACACCGCCTCCTCCGACGCAGCCGCTGCCGCCGTTGCCGAGATCCTCAGCCCGTCCGATGCCGACGCGGACGCGGACGCCGCGCTCTCCAAGCAGATGCTCCGCGAGGTCCACGCGTTCCTCTCGCGCCCGTCCTCGAATCAGGTCCGACAGAGCGTGCCGCGGCACCTTCGGCTGTTCTCATCTTCGGCCGCTGAAATTGCGTTGCGTTTTGCTGATTATGGTCTCCTGATTCCGTCGCTATGCTGTCACAGATGGCCATCGACGCGCTGTCTCTAGAGCTTCCCAAGCCTGTGGCGAAGCTGGGTGCTCGGATGGGGAATTGCCGGGACATTGCCAGGACTATCATTGAGTTCTTTGCGTCGAATTGCAGCCCAAGGGACATGCTCTGCATCCTCTGCGAGGTCAGTTCCGCACCTAAATGGCGTCTTGCAGTGTTGACTTTGGTTCCCACACTTGGAAACTTGAAGCTCCTTTTACCCACGACTGGAAAATAGATTGTTTCCTATATTTAGGATGGCTAGTCTTTACACCGTGAAGCTTTTTAAACATTTTAATTATGTTAATGTGTTGACCATTTTTGTTGCAATTTTAATTCTATTAATGTCCAAAATGTTCTTGCAATGGAAGATTATATATTTGTCGGAGCATCACTGCACAAACTTAATCTAAGTTCTGACTGTAGATTTTGGGGAAGTGTGAAATTTTGGCGTAGCTATTCTGTGTTTAATTTTGTGCCTATGCTGATTTCCGCACTTATGTGATTGATACCTGCCTGGGCTCTGAGATGCTTGCTTTATATGTTTTCTTTTCCTTAAAAAGACACTGGTATTTTTAAACTCTTTGGTTATGAATTGATGCTGTGTGTCCAGATCTATGAAGTATCTTGGACATGGGGCTTTAGCACCCAGTCATCCTTAAGCAGCTTCTCATATTCTCAAAATGCTAATATCATCATTCTTTTCTTTCTCTCTAGCTGATGCTCAGTTCTTTACTGTTACCTGGTCACCCATTTGGTTCATACTATTACCTTTATGTTGATGCAGGCATTAGATACACCAGTGGCATCAAATGGATCAGCATATCTTGTTATTCTACTAGATGGGCTTGCCAGCAGTATGTACATTATTTTATATTAACACTTCTACAGATTCCAATTAATTATTTTTTCTGCTAATTGGCAACAGTTTCTTGCCTTGAAACTTCAGCCTGATGCCCTCCTTACATTTTGTCTGTACATAGGATAGGTTAGATATATACTCCCTCCACTCCATGAACAAGGCGTAATTTTTGTTTTGCTAAGATCATGGAGGTGCTGCGCATCTGAATTGTTTCCCATCTTACCTAGCCCTCATTAATGAGCAAGATCGTTTGTAGTTTATCCTGGCTGGACACTTAGCATCTCCTCAATCGAACCATGACCATGTACGGCTGATTGACGAGCTGTGATAATTAAATCCGTTGTTTAGTCCACCAGTGCACATATTATAGAGAAGGGGGTATTTTTGGGAGGCCTAGTGCTAAACTACCCTTGCACCTTCTTTCCAGGGATTTTGACAAAAGAAAATTATGACTACTTTTCAGGAATGGAGGGAGTACATGCTAGAGATATGTTGCACACCTGCCGTCTATTTTTTTTTACCGATTAACATTATATGGATTTGAGTTCGTCATAGCTAATTGTTCTTTCGACTAGCGCTTATTTTGATTCAGAGGAGACACATTGAGCAAGTAAAGGTCGTAGTTCCTGCCATCCTTCGAGTTATGCACGCTAATTTATCAGAATGTGATGAGGAACATGGAATGTCTGCTGTTGATCTGTTCAGTGCAGCCCTCAGAATAGGCAATGCTATACAAGAAATGTGCAAAACAATGGTTTGTTGATTTGAATACTCTGTTGACCATCTCATTTGTTCTATTGATTCTGAGGTATTTTTTGTTCACTAAAAGGTCAACCACAGGAAGGAAGAGCTATGTTCTATACTTGGTCTATACGCCCTTCAAAACATAGTGAGTACCAAATGGATGTTATTTCTAGAATATCCATGTATGTTACATCCACTTTGATATACAAGGCTCTTTTGCAGGCTCTCGTCTCATCAGAAAGCAAACATCAGAATATTCAGTCTACTTGTGGTTCAGTTGTTCTTCAATATTCTAAACTTCTTATGTTTTGCGGGTTCACCTATTTGGGTCTTTTAACTGGTAATGATGTGACCTCAGCCACCACTAAGCTTTCTAAAGGTGACTCATCCAAATTATTCCCATCTTTCTGGTTCCTTGGAATAGTTGTATTATGTTTGCTTCATTGCTAACTGATGCATATGTCTGCAAATGATGTAGAAGAGGACGACAATTTTCTGGACTGCTTTTCTTTTGCTATGGACGGTGCAAGTCTTGTAGGTTTGAAAATCTTTCCTAGCACACCACTTTCACTATTATTTAGAAGCTGCTTGGTCACATTCTTGAGCTCTCTTACAGTTGTGTGGACCTCTATGCATGATGATATGTCAAAATATGCTGGAGCAGAGTTTGAATCAGCACTGAAAGAAGTTCAAGACAATTGTATTAGGAAATGGGAAGCAATCAACATGTTTAGATATGTCTTGTCTTCAGTTAATTACTCATGGGCAATCAAATCTCACAGTCTGGACTTATTGTTGACTTTAGTTGATGATAAGTGTAGTGAGGAAACCAACGATCATGTAGATTTCCCATGTTCTACTCAAATTTTTGCCATCCTCAAGGTAATGTTTGCACTTTCTTAGAGGTGAGTCAGTATATTCGAATATACTGTTTCAATATTATAAGTATTTCCCCAGGCCATTGAAAGAGTCATGATAGCTGCCCCAGATACGTTGATGCGGAAGAAAGCCTTTTCTGCCCTGAAAAGGGTATGTATCTTAAATTCACTTTTGTGTGTGCAAAGAGAAGATTATTAGTCTGCCGAGCTTCTGTTTTCATTATTTTTCGTTCTCCAAGATCATAAATTCATTTCATGTGGAGTAAACACGAAATTTAATTGTTGCCATTTATGCTCATGACGTAGTAATACAGCCAAATTGGCTGTATTCAAATTTTGTATAACCCTCTATTGTCTGTAGTCTACTGTGGCACTGCCCTCCCCCCCTCCTTTTTTTTTAATATGTGCATGTGTTAACTATAAATCTTATCAGGTTATTTCAGTGGTGCCATCCACTCAGAGATTTGATATCTTACAGGCCCTCATCGAGAATAGTATGTTCCCCTCCTTGGTAAGAAAACTTATCATATCGACTATTCTTTGGAATGTTTGAGAGCACCAACTTGTAGATTCCTGAGATGTATATGTAGCAAAAGAGTGAATAAATAAATAATTGTACCACAACATTATGGACTAAAGTTCTTCATCCAGCCTTTTCTGATGTATAATTTCATTAAGGACATGTTGCCTGTTGATGTGAACTTCATTTTGAACTCCATACTTCAAATCCTGGCTTGTGTTTACTTTATTTGTTGTTCTTTCAGACTGCAATTCTTTTAGATCTGGTGAAGAATGAAGTTTTGAGAGAGAGCCGTCGAGCTGATCAGGTTAATGGATCTGATCGATCACAAGATTCTGGGGAATCACCACCCTGGGCTTCTCAGGTGCTTGAGTTAGTGGAGCTGATCTTGAGGCCTCCAGAAGGTGGTCCTCCTTGTCTTCGTGATCACAGTGAAGAGGTACCCTTTCCTTTTGTTCCTTACTACGTTTAAAGCTGTACACAGAGGTTGTTGGTCGGAAGCCTTGATTGCTCAATGTTGAAAGTTGGTAGCTCCCTCAAGTCAGTAATTGAACGTCAGTGTCTTGATTGCACAAACTCAAATACTTGATACACCAGCAGCACAACTTTCCCTAAACGTTAGCTTAGTTTGTGGTAGCTGAACTATGCTGTGTTGAAAGTTAGCCACAAAAATAGGTGAAAGGAAGTCAATGAAACACTAAATAGGCATAAGCTGGTTGGACAAATTTAATTGTCATAATCCATTGCAATGGTATTCGTCTGCGAGCGAGTTATGATAGAGGATTAGTTGTTGTGTAAATTTATTATGCTTGAAGACTGCATAGACCAAATTGACCTGGTTTGGGTGAATAAGTAAGCAAAGGTTTGGTTAAAATGTATTATTTTGGCCTCTTTGTACTTCTCCATGTTACTAGTGGTCATGGTGCCAACGTTTGTAGCACTCCTCCTTGATAGCCTTTTGGACATCCTCATTCCACCACCACGTGTCTTTAGGTTCTTGCTTCTTACCTTTCGTCACCCCAAGTACCTCCCTGGCTACCTTCCGAATGCAAAAAGCCATCTTCACCCACATGCTATCCGCTGCTCCTTCTTCGTCCCATGGTCCTGCAATTGTCCTCTCCTTTAAGGCTTATTGTTCTTCCCCTTTGAGCTTCCACCACTTTGTTCTTGTGATTTTGGCACCTTTGTCCAGGATACGGTGCCACTCAGACTGGTAAGCTATCCCACTGAGAGTTGCAATCCCAAATACTTGCAAGGGAAATTCCCAATCTGGCAGGGTAAGGCTGAAGCAACCAGAAGTTGTTCTTGCTCCTCTCCTCTGATAAGGATCGTTGATGATTTGGCATAATTGACGCAGAGACCAGAGGCCATACCGAAAATTGTCAAAGCTTCTCTGACGAAGGCAAAGTCAACAGAAGTTGGCCTTATGAGGACCACATCATCAGCGTAAATCAAGAGCCTCTGAAGCGGAGAACAGCCTGGCATATAACTAATGACGCCCTCTGATTCTGCCTTGACAACCATGGCTGTCAATGCCTCCATTCTATGACGAGGAGGGGGGAGATTGGGTCACCTTAACGCAAACCACGAGCATGCACTACCTTGGCCGCACACTTCCATTCACGACGATATGGGTGCTGGCAGAAGAGAGGGGAATGGCGATCCAAGTTCTCCAGCTATCCCCAAATCCTTTGGCATGTAGGATCTCAGACAAAAAATACTAGGAGAGGAGCGAGTGAAATAATGAGCTTAAGATGCACCTTTAGCCTTTCGTTTATGAAGTTTGCGCGCTACTTGCTGGACCAGGATCAAGTTATCATGCAGATCATGACCCTTAATTAACAGCTTAACGCTGTTTGCTTTGCACTAACAAGCTCACTGCGGGGCTGAAGCCGCACCGCCAACAACTTTGAGAAGCTATGTACTAAGCTGGTCGTTCGGTAATCTCCTATCTCCATAGTGTCAGTTCTTGGAGATCAGGGAGATGAGAGCTTGATTTAGTTCTCCTCACTCTGGCTACTATGTGTAGAAGTTCAGTGTTCGCATCTCCTTCATGTAGCCACTGCAATCTAGAACACTGTCGGGCAATTGTGCTTTCCAGCGAAGACAAGCTGAGAATGAAAGCTTCAAGGATCTTCTCAACCATATTCGGGGACTGAAGCCTTGAGTCCTAAGCAGCATCTAAACACATAATCACTGCATCGGCAATCGCTTGCCGCATTCCTGAAAAGAGTGATCCAGAACGCTTTAAGGGGTCAGCGATCGCTGGACTGCACTTCCACGCCTCCTTAAATCCTTCCAGCTTGGCCCAGAATTCACATCGCTCCTGGGGTAAAAGCCCGCATTTATTAGAGGGAGACGAAAAGGAAAATGGAGATGGCAGTTGATAGCACCTGTCGTAGGCAGTCAGGATAAAACAGTTCCCAGTTCACAGTCTCTTTTTATTTTGAAAAACCCAGTTCACTGTCTATGATGATATTTTGAGCATCGTCATCATTTCTCCAAGCACACGTTTTCTAAGTGCTGATAAACTATTTTTTTCCTGGTCTTGTCATGCTAATTTCATTTTGCTAGCATTCTATAGTTTATATTGCATATAAAACGATCTGATGTGGTCCCCATTCACTGTCTGTAAGCAGGTATTATCTGCTCTAAACTTGCTCAGATTGATTCTGATAATAGATTCAAGAGGTAACTGTTCTTGCAAACCCGTGCTGTATTGCTTTCCAAGTCTCCTGGTATACGGATCAAGGCTTGCTCATGGCAGAGCGGATCCTGGAATCGGTCTCACATTTTGTGTGTTAACAGAACTTTTCCTCTCTTTTTTATTATAGGATCCAGATCAGCAAAAATGTTGCGGGACGAAAAAATACGAGCCGTGTACTCAGAGTGGCTGCTCCCACTAAGATCAGTTGTTACAGGGATTCAATCGGAACTGGAGAAAGACGGCGGTGACGACGACGAAAATCAGATGGCGTGCTTGTTAAATCCTGTTCAACTCGTACTTCACCGCTGCATTGAGTTGGTGGAGGAAAAGATGAAAGGTTTGTAATGCTCGTACAGTGCCTAGCGCAGTGTTGCCTTCGCCAGGAAATGTGAAATTTCACTCATCAGTATTCTGACTCCATTTCCTCCATTACATGTGCCATATAGACGTCCTCTGCTGCGAGTATATGTAAATCCTCAATGAAATGTTCCCATTCACTGTTTATGGGTCTCGTGCAGTTTTATTCATCTCGGATCAATGGTTGTGCGGTGTGAAGTACTACCTCTGTCTCATACTCCCTCCATTCCTAAATATTTGTCTTTTTAGAGATTTCAAATGGACTACCACATACAGATGTACTCCCTTTGTTCCCAAATACTTGTCTTTCTAGGCATTTCAAATGGACTCAACATACGGATGTATGTAGACATATTTTAAAGTGTAGATTCACTCATTTTGCGCCGTATGTAGTCACTTGTTGAAATCTCTAAAAAGACAAGTATATAGGAACGGAGGGAGTATATAGACATATTTTAGAGTGTTGATTCACTCATTTTGCTTCGTATGTACTCCCTCCGTCCGGAAATACTTGTCATCAAAATAAATAAAAGGGGATGTATCTAGATGTATTTTAGTTCTACATACATGCCATTTTATCCATTTTGATGAAAGTATTTCCGGACAGAGGGAGTAGTCACTTGTTGAAATCTCTAGAAAGACAGATATTTAGGAACAAAGAGAGTAGGAGTATAATATAAGAAACGTCTTATATTGGCGGGTAACAAGAAGGAGCAAAACTATCAAGTTGATTTGCACAATTTATGGCTTACAATTCAATGAAATGCCAACCCCAAATCCCACAAATGAGAGAGGACGGACCTTTAGAGCATCTACTGTCGGGTGCCTCAAACGCCTGGGCAGCCGGTCATGAAAATGTGACCTAAACAGACTCCACAAACGCTTGAGCGGTTGACCGGCATCCCTCATATCCAGCCCAAATATGGGGTGGATATGGGGGCGTTGACGCATCCGCCATGTCATACTAATGATTGGGTCCCATAGGAAAACACTTCGAAACCCGATGGTCTGAAAGTCGTCTCCTTCGTCGGACTCATGGCGCCTCTCGGGGCAGGTTGCATAGTGCATAGCCAACTGCCGACACCGAAACCCTACACGTCCACATTTCTCCCCTCCCATCCGTCGCCGTTCCACTCGTCGCCTGTCGGCACTAGTAGTCATGTCCCCACGCCGGCCGGTAAGGAGCTACCCATATCTAACGCCAGAGCGCCGACTATAGCTCCTTGAGCAGATCCGGGCAAGGCGCGAAGCCCGAATCGCTACAGGGCTACCTCCGGATGCGGTGGATCCGGAGGAGGACTTGTAGGAGAAGGAGGAGGAGGAGGAGGAGGAGTAGGTTGAGGAGGAGGAAGAGGATCCAGAGCCCTCCCACGCGCTCATCTACCCGCCGCCCGGCACCAACGTCTTGGACATCTCCAACGACGAAGCTTAGCTAGGGTAGTATGTAGTACGTAGGATTTCTTTTGCATGCTTTATATGGATCTAGGGGGATAAAATATGAGAGACTCGTATGCATATGAGCAAATTTGACGCTTAACTAGTTGTTGTCCGCGGACGCGCCCGGTCGCGTCCGCGTGCGTTTGAGACGTTGGATTTGCTGTCTGTGGTTGTAGATGCTCTTAGCTGATGTTGGTCTTCACTATGGTGTGTTTGATTTCATGCATCGAGTGGAATGTAATGGGTCCGTTCAATCCCTAACACGTATTCTAGGGCATGTTTTGTTAGTTGCATGGGCTTTTGGGTATTTGCATATGTGGTCAAGTTGGGACAGGCTGAGCAAATGCAGACCAAACCAAAAACTATATTCCGCATATAGCTTGGTACCCTGATTGTATTACTGAGCACTTTCATGCCTGGCCTTTGGTTGGCAGAAGTTTGAGTTTAAGGTTGTGAACGTGTAAAACATGGTGTTTGGTTGTGAACGGCTTATGATGTGGTTACCTCTTATCACTGTTTATGACATTACCACACACTATACTAGAACATCACACTACATATGCAGTATGTATTAAACATGTTTTTAATCAAATGGCAGTTCATCCGAGAGTGAATTTTTGGAACTCGAGTGTATTGGAGGGCATTATTTTAAATACTTTAAAAATCACATTTAAAGTTTCAATTTTTTTGAAAAGAATTAGAATTTGACGTGATCATATGGATGTATATTACATATGTGTAAAGTTTGGTAATGAAATAAGTAAACATGTAAGCTATACAAAACTGACAAAATGCTGATTTCTAAATAGTGAATAATACATGCACTATTAATCTTTTCAAAATCACGGGTTTGTCATTTTTGTGTAACTCAGATGGTTACTTATTTCAGTATCAAAATTTGCACATGTGCAATATACATCCGTAAAAACATGTTGATTTATTTTTAGATTATTTTGAAACTTCAAAATAGCATTTTGGCACTATTTAAAATATAGGGCTCTAATGCACCTGTCCTCCAAAGTGACTTTTTGTAGTTCATCATGACTACTACTCCCTCTGTTCCCTAATATAAGCCATTTTAGCTATTTCAAAATATTGACTACATACATACTAAAATGAGTGAACATACATATTAAAGTGTGTATATATACATATGAATCAGGAAAAAGCTAAACTGTCTTATATTAGGGAAAGGGGGGTGTCGGTGTCAAAACCGGCGGATCTCGGGTAGGGGGTCCCGAACTGTGCGTCTAGGCGGATGGTAACAGGAGACAAGGGACACTATGTTTTACCCAGGTTCGGGCCCTCTTGATGGAGGTAAAACCCTACGTCCTGCTTGATTAATATTGATGATATGGGTAGTACAAGAGTGGATCTACCACGAGATCAAGGAGGCTAAACCCTAAAGCTAGCCTATGGTATGATTGTTGTAATGTAGGCTGTGTCCTACGGACTAAAGCCCTCCGGTTTATATAGACACCGGAGAAGGCTAGGGTTACAGTCGTCGGTTATAATGGTAGGAGATCTACATATCCAGACGCCAAGCTTGCCTTCCACGCCAAGGAAAGTCCCATCCGGACACGGGGCGGAGTCTTCAATCTTGTATCTTCGTAGTCTTGGAGTCCGCGGACGATGATAGTCCGCTGTCCGGACACCCCTAGTCCAAGATTCTCAAGAGCCCCGAACCAGGCTTCAATGACGATAAGTCCGGTGCGATATAATCTTCGCGTTGCAAGGCGGGTTCTCCTTTAAACTCCATGTTCTGCCAACAAAGGTCCGCTTCCTTATCAATGTCGCGCTTCTTGGCTTCTACGCCCAATAACGAGCTTCTTCCACGCGTCGCCCGAATGCGAAAAGCCAGGGTATCTTTAATGTTTTACCCCCTAGCCGCACAAATAATCTGCCTATAAGAGAGGCAAGAATCCAGGTCCAAATCACACCATCCTCCTTCCATGAGTCCTCATCGGAGCGCCTCGACCAAAAATCCATTCCATCATGGACCGCCGACGCGGCTCCTCTTCAAGGCCCCAGCCCTCCGCCAGAGATTGGAGGAGATGCTCGCCCCGCACAACGAGCTGGTGGCGCTTCAAGCAAAGGGATATCTCCTCCGGCCTTCATGGTCCCGGTCCGGCGGGTTGGCCACCTACCTGTGGGAAGCAAGCGGAGGCTACCCCCAGTCCCAACAAAGGGGAGCGGCTATGCTTCGTCCCCTATCTGATAAGGGGACTCGGATTTCCTATACATCCATTCCTCCGCGGGCTCCTGGAGTTCTACGGACTCCAGCTCCATCACCTTACGCCCGCCTCTATCCTGCATATCACGGGTTACATAGCTCTTTGTGAGCTATTCCTGGGCATCGAGCCCCATTTTGCATTGTGGAAGAGGTTGTTCTGTCTCGTACCCCGCTCTTACGAGGGGTCCATATACCAAGTGGGCGGCGCCGAGATATGGCGCATCGCCGGGACCGGATATCCATCCGGACCCCCTAAGAAGGCGTCCGAAGACTGGCCTTCGGAATGGTTTTACATAGAGGACGCTCCGCTGCCGGACCCTGTTCGGATCGGCCTCCCGGAGTTCAGCACTGCTCCCCTGAGGAAGCGCTTTAGTTGGCGCCCGCGGAGCCCCCAACTGGAGGAAGACAAGAGCGTCCATTATCTGATGGGCCGGATAAGATTACTGGCCCATTCCGGGTTGACCATGATTGGAGTCATGGCAACATGCATTATGCGGGGGGTGCAGCCACTGCAATACAGGGGCCACCCCATGTGGGATTTCAACGGGGAAGACGACGCCACCCGCCATGGCCACAAAGGACCAGATTCAGCCGAGGATCTGGTGACGATCCTGTCCGGCCTATACAAGGGGGAGAAGGAGGACTTTCTCCGGACGAACCCGTTGAACGGGTTCTCCATGAATAACCCTCGGCGTTGGGTAAGCGGATACTTTAAGGGCCCGACCCATGTTTTCAAAGTTTAAGCTTCTTATATTATGTATTCGACGCAGGAACTACGTCGGATTGTGGAGGACATGGTAAGTCCAGCTCCGCAACCCGAGGACCCAGAGAGATCCCAGGATCCGGCCTCCAAAGAGGATCCGGATATCAAGGTGGAGCTGATCGACGGGGTGTTCCACCAGCTCAGCATAGATAACGCTTTAGTCGCCATTACGGCGGACTACCCCGGATTATATCCGGCTTCCCAGGTGATTGTGACCGAGGTCCGGACACCATTATCTCTTCCTTGCCCCTTTCTGACCTTCGCGAACGATGGTGTTTTACAGGAGGCGCCTTCGAGGCGGGAAGCCGAGCCCGCGACGGCTGACCAACAAAGGCCAGTCCGGACCAGCAGGCGGAAAAGAAGCGCGACACGGACTGGAATGTCGCCGCAAATGTATAGTTTGTTTTTTAATATTCAGAGCAACGTTCCTAGGGAGCGTCTGAGTGCTCATGATCTTTGTAGGAGAAAAAGTGCTCGCGGATCAGGCGCGAAGTTGCCGATCCAACCTATACTGCCAGCCCAGCCGCCCGGCAGGGGGGAGGCAAGCGCAAGACGCTGGCCGGATCCTCCTCCAACGGAGGACACCGGCTGCATCGTCCGCCACCAAGTCTGAGGTGGAGAGCGCCATGAACCACAGCGCCGCGACAAGGTGTTTAAGTGAAACGTGCTTTTCCCCGAGGCGCCGACCGCCTTTTAACGCTGGGACATGCACCTCCGTGCTGCTCAAGATGGGTTTACGAGCCACGGAGCAAATGTAAAAGACATACGGGTAAGGGAATTTAATGGTTATATATGCCAAGAGCCCCGAGACTTAAAGTAGTTCATTAACGATTTAAGGATCATTTGAAACGCAGGCTCTTACCGAGAAGAATGCCCAGCTGTCTCAGGAGCTGCAAGAATGCAAGGCCCAACTTGAGGCCGCACTTGCTGCCGCAGGAGGAAACACCGAGGCTCCTCCTGGTAACACATTTTTTGTTAAATATAAGCGCTGTGCGGCGTGCGCGCAAGTCTAATAATGACATTGCAGGTGTTGCCGGACAAGATCCGGACAGGCAGGAACTGTTGCGCCAGCTGAAGGCCGGCGAGAGGGTGCTGAATAGAGTACAGCAGGAGAGGAACAAGCTTCAAGATGCCCACGCCCAGCTTGGAGAAGAGCTGAAAGGCGTTCGGGTCGAGCTGTCCGGCTCCGTTAAGGAGAATCAGCGGCTTCATCGCGGCATCTATAGTAAGTGCTTGAGCGAACTCCTTTGAAAAGAAGAGTTCGGCGAGGAGGTCGATTGACAGAATATGTCTTGTAGGTGCACTCACAGGTCGCCCTGCGGAGGAGATGCCCGTATCGACGGGTGATCAACTTCCCGAGCTGTTGCAGCTGCTCGAACGAAGTTCGGCAGCGATGAGCGCGTCGTCCGTGCATTATGGCGGTCGCCTCCCTACCCGAGGGCCTTGGGGAGCTTGCGGAGAAACTCCTGTGAGGCGGCGCTTCCGTTTATGGAAGATTTCGGCCTGCCGCCAGGGTGCCAGGGAGGCTTGGGCCATGGTGAAGACGCGGTACAAGAAGGCGGATCCCAACCACATGGCCGAAGTTGGACCGGTGGGGCCCGATGGGAAGGAGATCCCTGTGAGTTTAGTGTACAGCCAAGTAGAGGTGGCTGCTAAATTTTCCCAACGGGACTGTAAGTTAGACAGCCTGTTAGACGGGATTGAGGAGGAATACAATCAGTAAATTTGACAATGTATTTTAAAATGACATGTGAAATGCCTTCTAGCCGGATTGTAGATCGTTTGTCTTTGCCGACCTTTTCGCTTCAACCTCGGGACCCTAGAGTCCGGAGTGTGTCCGAATACCTTTTTGGTTAAGAAACAACCGGGGTATGCATGGAGACCAGGAGTAGGGGTCATTAGTGCTTTATCAGACAATGCCCAACTAGTTATGTTATATTACATGGTTAGTAAGAAACATCTTCCAGGGAGAATAGTTCCGTTAAGGGTTCCTTTCTCGGGAGGCATGCCCTAAAGTGCATGTCCGATCATAAAAAGCGTAAAACATCTGGGGGCAGATAGATAGATAGGTAAAAGAAAAATCATCTTTTGAGTCATCGACCAATATTCCCTTAAGAACGCTTAGCTTTCGCTTCACCCACCGAGGTACACATCCGGTGACCCGCAATAATAATCGCAGAGGTGCTCCTTTACCTCCTAGCCGAACAATCGGGAACGAGGGTAAGCACAGAGCCAGGCAACCCAGCTTGGCCAAAACTTAAGTCATATCGATGCATATATTGGTGAGTAAAAGGTACATGTGGAAGCATGACACATGTGTTGGGCATGAAGCCCTTATAGTTGAGCTTCTCGAAAAGAAGCCCCCAGGTATAATGAGTGCGGATAGCACATCAAGTGTGTGCGAACAATGCGCAATTAGGCCCTTAAGGGCTTTGTGTGAAAAAAGGTTCAGGGAAGAAAGAGAAACAAAGTGCAGCTTTAGTGTAAAAAATTTGGACTGGGGAAGGGGACGAACTCTTAGTCCGGCGCTAGGCGTAGAATCTTCGGAGGCGGGCTGCGTTCCATGGGTTCGGCTCGAGTCGGTTGTCCGATGCATTTCGTAGGCGGTACGCCCCACCGGTCAGGACTTGGTCGATGATGAAGGGGCCCTCCCATTTGGGCTTGAGCTTGTCCTTTTTCTTGTCCGGCAGGCGTAGAACTAGTTCGCCAACGTTATAAGTCTTGGCCCGTACTTCTCTGCTTTGATATCTTCGAGCCTGCTGCTGATAAAATGCGGAACGAGCCTTGGCGACGTCGCGTTCCTCCTCCAATGCGTCCAAGCTGTCCTGCCGATCCAGCTCGGCTTCTCGTTCTTCGTACATGCGCACTCGAGGTGAGTCATGAATGATGTCGCAGGGCAAAACCGCCTCTGCGCCGTATACCATAAAAAATGGTGTGAATCCGGTAGTACGGTTAGGCGTTGTCCACAGCCCCCAGAGTACGGAGTCGAGCTCTTCTACCCAGTGCGTGTCGGATTTTGTAAGTGACCGCACTAGTCTGGGTTTAATGCCGCTCATTATTAGACCATTTGCTCGTTCCACTTGACCGTTGGTTTGAGGGTGATAGACTGAAGCGTAGTCGAGCTTAATGCCCATATTTTTGCACCATGATTTAACCTCGTCGGCCGTGAAGTTGGTGCCGTTGTCGGTGATGATGCTGTGGGGGACACCGTAACGATGTACGACCCCGGATATAAAGTCTATCACTGGTCCGGACTCTGCCGTTTTGACCGGTTTGGCCTCTATCCATTTGGTGAATTTATCCACCATGACCAATAGGTACCTTTGCTTGTGGGTTCCCCCTTTAAGGGGTCCAACCATGTCAAGCCCCCAGACCGCGAACGGCCAGGTAATGGGTATGGTTTTGAGGGCGGTGGGTGGCATATGGCTCTGATTAGCAAAGAGCTGACAACCGACGCATCTCTGGACTAAGTCCTGGGCATCTGCCCGGGCCGTCGGCCAATAAAATCCTGTACAGAATGCCTTTCCTACAAGGGCCCGGGCTGCTGCGTGGTGTCCGCCTAGTCCGGCATGAATTTCAGCCAGGAGGTTTCGCCCTTCCTCTTCGGAGATACACCTTTAAAGGACTCCGGTTGTACTTTTCTTATAAAGTTCTCCCTCATGGACCTTGTAGGCTTTCGATCGCCGGACTATGCAGCGGGCCACATTTTGGTCTTCGGGGAGTTGCTGCCTAAGCAAGTAGGCTAGGAATGGTTCTGTCCACGGGGCGATTACTGCCATTATGTCGTGGGCTGAAGGTGTTATGTCATCGGCTGAATCGCCGGTTGGCGCGGTTGTTTCCGGTTTGTCATTTCCAGTCCCCCCTTCCCAAAGTACGGACGGCTTGAAGAGCCGTTCTAGGAAGATATTTGGAGGGACAGCGTCACGTTTTGCACCGATGCGTGCCAGTACGTCGGCTGCTTGGTTATTATCTCGGGCTACGTGATGGAATTCAAGTCCTTCAAACCGAGCTGACATTTTTAGGACAACATTGCGATATGCTGCCATTTTTGGATCCTTGGCGTCAAAGTCTCCATTTATTTGGGATATTGCAAGGTTTGAATCCCCGCGCACCTCTAGGCACTGAATGCCCATGGAGATTGCCATCCGGAGACCATGTAGGAGGGCCTCGTATTTGGCTGCGTTGTTGGAGTCCGTGTACATTATTTGAAGTACGTATTGGACTGTGTCCCCGGTTGGGGACGTCAAGACGATGCCAGCCCCCAGTCTGGCCAACATTTTGGAGCCGTCGAAGTGCATAGTACAATTGGAGTATGCGCCGTACTCTTTATGGAGTTCGGCTTCGGTCCATTCAGTGACAAAGTCAGCCAAAACTTGTGACTTTATAGCTCGCCGAGGCTTGTAGGTTATATCGAATGGTAAGAGCTCAATGGCCCATTTTGCAATCCTGCCCGTTGCGTTGCGGTTGTTTATAATGTCATTGAGTGGTACTTGAGGCCATCGTTATTTAACACTCTTGAAAGTAGTGTCGAGCTTCCGGATGCCATGAACGCCATGTAGGCTATCTTTTGATAGTGCGGGTAACGGGACTTGCAGGGGGTTAACACAGTGGATACGTAGTATACTGGTTTTTGAAGAGGGAATTTATGCCCTTCTGTCTCTCGTTCAATGACGAGTACCGCGCTTAGAACTTGATGTGTTGCTGCGATGTATAACAACATGGGTTCGCCTAGGTTTGGCGCGGCTAGGACCGGATTTGTTGCCAATATGGCTTTTATTTCTTCGAGTCTGGCAGTGGCAGCATCCGTCCACTCGAAGTGTTCGGTGCGCCTAAGGAGGTGATAAAGGGCAAAGTGCCTTTTCCCCAAGCGGAGATAAACGGCTTAGAGCTGCCACGATCCGGTCAATTTTTGTGTCCGCTGAGGTCTTTTGGAATATCCAACTGTGATGAGCTCGGATCTTGGCCGGTTTGCTTCAATTCCTCTACCGGATACAATGAAGCCCAACAGCTTTCCGGTGGTACGCCAAAACGCATTTTTCCGGATTCAGCTTGATGTCATATGCTCGAGGTTGTCGAATGTGAGCCTCAAATCGCCTACTAGAGTTTCGACGTGTTTGGTTTTGACGACCACGCCGCCTCGTCGACGCGATTGTTTTGCCGATCCGGGTAGCCGACATGTTTGAATCATGCGCTGATATATTGCGCCGCGTTTTTAAGTCCAAGGGCATCGTGTTGAAGCGAATGGTCCGTATGGAGTGATGAATGCCGTTGCGGCTTGGTTCGCTTCCGCCATCTTGATTTGATGCTAGCCAGAGTATGCGTCGAGGAAGCACAACGAATCGTGCCCTGTGGTAGCATCGATTATTTGGTCGATGCGGGGGAGGGGGAAGGGATCCTTTGGGCAAGCCTTATTGAGGTCTTTAAAATCGATGCATAGGCGCCAGATTTGTCCTTCTTGGTACCATTACCAGATTTGCTAACCAATCCGGATGTTTGATATCTCTGATGAATCCGGCTTCCAATAGTTTGGCTAGCTCTTCTCCCATTGCCTGTCTTTTGGGTTCGGAAAATCGTCGAAGAGCCTGTTTGACTGGCTTGAATCCTTTTAGGATGTTTAAGCTGTGTTCTACCAATCTGCGTGGGATTCCGGGCATATCCGAAGGATGCCAGGCGAAAATTTCCCAATTTTCCCGAAGGAATTCGCGCAGTGCGGCGTCTACCTCGGGGTTCAATTGTGCCCCAATGGAGGCCGTCTTTGTTGGGTCCGTTGGATGGACCTGGAATTTTACTATTTCATCTGCTGGTTTGAAGGAGGTGGACTTGGATCTTTTATCGAGTATCACATCGCCCTGTTCACCGTAGAGCGCGCGATGTGGTGAGTTCTTCTGCCGCTAAGGCTTTGGATAACGCCTCCGTATTAGTGCGGCTGTCTTGTTTTCGCGCGGAGTGCTATGTCCGGATCATTGGCGAGTGATTATTCCGCCGGGCCTGCATTTTGAGCTTCATGTACCCGTAATGGGGTACGGCTTGAAAAATTATGAATGCCTCTCGCCCTAATATAGCGTGATATCCGCTGTTGAACGGGGCCACTTGGAACGTGACTTCTTCGGATCTGTAATTGTCCGTGAGCCAACACCACATCGAGTGTGATTTTTCCGTGCAGCGCGCTCCGGCTAGGGATTATTCCTCTGAAGGTTGTGCTGCTTCGCTCAATACGGCTCCAGTCTATTTCCATTTTTTGAAGAGTTTCCTCATAGATGAGGTTTAGTCCGCTGCCGCCATCCATGAGGAACTTTGTGAGTCGAAAGCCGCCCACTATGGGACTAAGCACCAGTCTGGTGGTGCCCGGCTGTTCGAATTTAGGTTCGCCACTTGGCGTTGAAGGTGATGGCTGTGTCGCTCCATGGATTTGCTGTTGCTACTTGGTAGACTTCGCGAGGCCGCGGATTGTCCGTTTTCGCATGTTATTTGATGCGAAGGTCTCAAGATCTGCTGATACTGCATCGGTATTGTTGGAGTGGTTTTCCGGGGCTAGAAGCTCCTCACCACTTTTGGCCACCTGCCGTAATATCCAACATGCTCGAAGGCTATGTGTTGGGACGGCGCCCTCTGTACTATGAAGCTTACAGGGTCCGCTGAGCCATCCTTCCAGTACGGTTCTGTGCCCTCTATGGGGTTTTTGTTTTTTGGTTTTTGTATCTGGGGCCTGAGTATGATGCACCCTTTTGTTGTGGACTAAGGTTCTATTCGGGGTCGGATTGTCCCAAAACTGGTTTTCGGTTTTCCGGAAACTTTCTATCGCACAGTACTTTCGTACTATGGACGCCAGATCGGTGAAGCGTGTGATTTTACGACGGCCGATGGCGTTCAATATTCCCTTGTCCGTGCAATTATTGCAAAAGATTGAAATTGCGTTTTCCTCTCGGCAGTTCTTTATCCTGTCCATAACCAGGAGGAATTTGGCCCAGTAGTGATGTACTGTTTCAGCGGGCTCTTGCCGTATTAGAGATAGATTGCATATGTCTGGGTGGGTGGGTGGAATAAAATCCGGATCCCTACCCATCTCGGGGCTTAAAGGCCGTAAAGTTTCCAATCTTGGAAGCTTGGATTGCTGGACGTTGTCCAACGAGTCCGGTCCGATGCCTGACTTTAGGTTCAGTGCTCGATCGAAGTCCGTTCCTCCGCGGAAATCCGGCTTGGAGGGTTCGGAAGCCCGGACATGTCTTGTTTTTAGTACAGGAGGAAAGTCGCCGCATTGTTCCTCTACCACTACGACGTGGTGGGTGACCTGGGGAGAGTTGATCTCTCTCAGATCAGTTTTAAGCCCGATCTGATCATAGTCCGTAGCGACTCCCAGGGCGGCGATGCGATCCAAGAGTTCGTTGACAGACGAGAGCTCTATCGGATCCAGCGGCTCGGCGAATTCCGAGCTGACGTGGAGATTGCCTTTGACGACTTGAGAAGTCATTGTCGAAGCGGTGGACGGATAGGCAGTCATAAGAAAACCACCTAGCCGGATAGTTTGGCCGGCGGCCAAGGCTCCTTTGGCGAAAATACCGTCCTTGAAGACGGGTGGAGGCATCCTTCCTATCGATGACGACACAGAGGAACTCTCAATGAAAGCACCAATGTCGGTGTCAAAACCGGCGGATCTCGGGTAGGGGGTCCCGAATCGCAAGCGCCTAGGCGGATGGTAACAGGAGACAAGGGACACGATGTTTTACCTGTGTTCGGGCCCTCTTGATGGAGGTAAAACCCTACGTCCTGCTTGATTAATATTGATGATATGGGTAGTACAAGAGTGGATCTACCACGAGATCAAGGAGGCTAAACCCTAAAGCTAGCCTATGGTATGATTGTTGTAATGTAGGTTGTGTCCTACGGACTAAAGCCCTCCGGTTTATATAGACACCGGAGAAGGCTAGGGTTACACAGAGTCGGTTACAATGGTAGGAGATCTACATATCCGTATCGCCAAGCTTGCCTTCCACGCCAAGGAAAGTCCCATCCGGACACGGGACGGAGTCTTCAATCTTGTATCTTCGTAGTCTTGGAGTCCGGCGGACGATGATAGTCCGGCTGTCCGGACACCCCCTAGTCCAGGACTCCCTCAGGGGGAGTAACAAATAGCACTAAAATTGTTAGCTATACGGCTCAATAGAGGAAAGTTCATCATGCTGAAATAGGGGGGGCGGGGGTCCATTCTCTGCCGCTGCTTCTTCCTCTTCCGATGTTGTTGTTGCTGCTTTTGCTTCTTCCTCTCATCCTGTTGTTGTTGCTTCTTCCTTTTCTGCCGTTGTTGCATCTTCCTTTTCTGCTGTTGTTGCTTCTTCCTCTTTTGCCACTATTGTTGCTTCTTCCTATCCTCCTCTGCCCGTTGCTTCTTCAGATCCTTGTGGTACCTCTGTTTGCCCATATTGCTCAGCCCATTCCAACCTTTTGGTCTTCCAAGCTTCGTTGTCATGTGCCTTCACACCATGACTGGAGTCAACATCATCGACTGTCACATCTTCCTCCTCCTCCACAAACTCATCACAACCCTATTGTAGTATCCAGTAATGCAAAATGCATCATGCAAGAACAATCCTAACTTGAGTGGGGAAATGGTGGAATGGATTTTGATCCAGGATCTTGAATCGATTCTTCAGAGCTCCAAATGCCCTCAACCGTGACTCTAAGGTTGGAGTGTCTGAAATTGAACAATTCTTGCATAGACCTACGATAGTTCCTAGAAGAGAACTCGTTAAGATGGTACCTAGTTTTCCTGAAGTGTGATGGAACACCAAGCGCCAACATGCATATTCAATCCAACATATCCTAGGTAGAACTTTCCATCTGGGATACAGATCTCATCAGACCTTGTGATGTTGTTAACAAGGATGTTAGCATTATGGGCTGATCCTTCCCAACTAGCTAACATATATGTGAACTTCAGATCAAAGTCAACAACAAGAAGTACATTCTGGCTTGTGTAGTTCTTTCTACCCTTGTATGCTGCAGCCTGTGACCTTGGCACTTTAGCAGTGACATTAGTACTATCTATGGCGCTAATACAATCCCGTGATGGCCTGAAACATATTCTTATGGCTGTAGGACAACATTACAAGCATGTTATGTCATGAAATACGAGTAGTGCTCAGCTTGAAATACGTATACCATCTTAGGCTTGTGAAAATCTTGTTAGGAGCCTGCCCAATTGGTGGTTTGATCATCTCTGCCCTCAGTTTCCCAATAGCACACAAGACTTGCTTGAAATACCTGGATGCTTTGGATCTCCTGAAGAAGCTGTGAATAACCCTGAACCTCTGATTATGACTGACGACATGAAGGAACATGGCAACTTGCTCTTCCACATAGGTATGGATGTTATCTTCTAGTAGCCCTCTATTCCTAAACGTCTTCACAAGCATGGCAAAGAGGCGCTCTTCGCATTCAAAGCATGTTCGCTGCCTCTATGTCATCGTTGTTGTAGATGTAGTTCAGATTGGTCATCCTCTCCTATCTCAGATTAACATTGGACTATACCGAATAACAAGCTTTTGACTCTGACAAACTGATCCAGTAAACTAACATGAGCCAGGCCTGAATCACAGTTATGAGTGTTGCTGACCGAATAGCCAGCTTCGTCCATTCATCCATACTGACCTAGACATTGATGTTTCAGTAAGCAATGGACAATTGTACCCTACACCGTACCTAGTGAACTAACATATGAGGGGGGCTGTATGTTGCTTACCAGCTTTGGAGCCGAGATGAGGAGGGGGAGAGGCATAGTTGAGATGAGGAGGACTAGACAGAGGCCAAGACGAAGGGGAGAAGGAGCTCCTATTATCAAAGATTGATGCCACTGCCGCTTGCACAGATCTGAGTCGTCACCGCCGCCAATGCCAAGAACTGGGGATGGGCTTGTCCTAGAGCAAGAGGTAAGCTAGTAAATGGGGGAGGCTCGATTTTGCATTATCCCGTGCCGTCACATTTCGGCCTCCCACCATCTCCGCGCCCGATCCGACCTGCACCACCACGCACGTCGTTGTCCCTTTTGCGCCCGAATCAGCTTGGCTTGCTGGAAACGACCAATTCAAGCGTAACTAGCGATCCATACTGTGGGTTGCCTTAAGGTTCGTGCGCGTGCGGGCCAAGCCCCGTTGTATGGTACCAAACACGTTTTTGTTGCACCCACTAGACTGTATGTGGGTGACGCAGGTAACCAAATAGGCCACTAGTGTTTGGTTTGAGAAGGAAGCGGAACGCAGTGGTTCCCAATAATGAATATTCTTGTATGTCCTCTAATCGAGTTAAATCGTGGGTAAGGCCATGTGGGCCGAAGTGAGTGGATTGTGTGTTGGAGGCCCATGTACCAGGTGTTATAAGGTAGAGTCTAACATTGAATGAGTCAATGGATGAAATGAAAGAAATAGGATTTTGTGTCCCCTTCTCTCTCTTCTTCTTCCTCATGTTTCCAATCCCGACCCCTCTCTATCTCTACAGTTATCTAAATCTGGGTCCATCCCACCAGGCAAAACAATTAGCAACAGGTTTCTCCATGCTATCGACTAGCTATCTGGTGGCAAGGAGAGAGGAGAATGTAGGCATACTAGGGGTAGGGTTTACTGTTGCCGCCCATGTCGGCCGAATAGGGGGCATCAACAACTCCCTTTGTTCACAAATATACAATGTATATAGACATGTTTTAGTGTGTTTATTCATTCATTTTAGTCTATATGTATATAGTGAAATACATAAAACATCTTATATTTCTAAACGGAGGGAGTATACCATCTTCTCGGATTACTTCTTGCTTTCCAAAATTCTTAAATATTCCAAAACAGAGAAAAATTGCCATTAGAACTGTTTTGGAGTCGGTTTACTTACTGTACCACATACCTATTCCTTTTCGGAGTCTGAAACGTTCTAGAAAGTGTCACTTATGTATTCCTCCGGGGTTACGGTCTCAATTATATTAGTTTCAACATTTATAGGGTTACCTGAGATATAATGTTTGATTCTTTGACCGTTCACCACCTTCGGATTTGTGCCTTCGAAGTTGTTGATTTTTATGGCACCGGAACGATAGACCTCCTCGATAACGTAAGGACCTCCCCACTTAGGGAGAAGTTTTCTTGCAAAAAATCTTAAACGAGAGTTGAATAGCAACACATAATCACATACGTTAAACTCACGCTTTTGTATTCATTTGTCATGCCATCTTTTAACTTTTTCTTTAAACAGCTTGGCATTCTCGTAGGCTTGGGTTCTCCATTCATCAAGTGAGCTAATGTCAAATAACCTCTTCTCACCGGCAAGTTTGAAATCATAGTTGATCTCTTTAATAACCCAATATGCCTTATGTTCAAGTTCGAGAGGTAAGTGACATGCCTTTCCATAAACCATCTTATACGGAGACATACCCATAGAATTTTTATATGCAGTTCTATAGGCCCATAATGCATCATCAAGTTTCTTGACCAACTCTTTCTAGATCTATTAACAGTCTTTTGCAAAATTAGTTTGAGCTCTCTATTACTCAATTCTACTTGACCACTAGACTGTGGGTGATATGGAGATGCAATTATATGATTAACATCATACTTAGCAAGCATTTTACAAAAAGCACCATGAATAAAATGTGAACCATCATCAGTCATAAGATATCTAGGGACTCCAAACCTTGGAAAAATAACTTCTTTAAGCATCTTAATAGAAGTGTTATGATCAACACTACTAGTTGGAATAGCTTCTACCCACTTAGTAACATAATCAACATCAACTAAAATATGTGTATATCCATTAGAGGCAGGAAAAGGTCCCATATAATCAAAGCCCAAACATCAAATGGTTCAATAACAAGAGAATAATTCATAGGCATTTCTTGACGTCTACTAATATTACCAATTCTTTGATATTCATCACAAGACAAGACAAACTTACGGGCATCTTTGAAGAGAGTAGGCCAATAAAAACCGGATTGCAATACCTTATGTGCGTTCTATCTCCAAAGTGGTGTCCTCCATATGGTTCGGAGTGACACTTATGTAGGATCTGCTCCTATTCATGCTCGGTACACAACGCCTAATAACACCATCTACTCCTTCTTTATAAAGGTGTGGGTCATCCCGTATAATGTCTTAAATCATAAAAGAACTTTTTCTTTTGCTGGTATGTGAAACTAGGTGGTATAAATTTAGCAACAATGTAATTAGCATAATCAGCATACCATGGAGCAGTACAAGAAGCATTAATGACCGCTAATTGTTCATCAAGAAAGCTATCATCAATAGGTACTGGGTCATCAAGAACATTCTCTAATCTAGACAAGTTGTCTGCAACGGGGTTCTCAGCTCCCTTTCTATCAATAATATACAAATCAAATTCTTGGAGCAAGAGAACCCATCTAATAAGTCTAGGTTTAGCATCTTTATTTTCCATAAGATATTTAATAGCAGCATGATCAGTGTGAATAGTTACTTTAGAATCAACAGTATAAGGTCTGAATTTATCAGAAGCAAATACAACTGCTAAGAATTCTTTTTCAGTGGTAGCATAATTTCTCTGGGCAGTGTCAAGAGTTTTACTAGCATACTGGATAACATTTAATTTCTTATCAACTCTTTGCCCTAGAACATCACTTACAACATAATTGCTAGCATCACACATAATTTCAAAGGGTAAATTCCAATCAGGTGGCTGAACAATAGGTGTAGTTAATAAAGCTTTCTTAAGTATTTCAAATGCTTCCACACAATCATCATCAAAGACAAAAGGAATATCTTTTTGCAATAAATTAGTCAGAGGCCTAGAGATTTTAGAGAAGTCCTTAATGAACCTCCTATAAAAACCGGCGTGACCAAGGAAACTTCTTATACCTTTAATGTCCTTGGGACTTGGCATCTTTTCAATAGCATCAACTTTAGCTTTATCAACTTCAATACCTCTTTCAGAAATTTTATGCCCCAAGACAACACATTCATTAACCATAAAGTGACACTTTTCCCAATTCAAGACGAGACTAGTGTCTTCGCATCTCTGCAAAACTTGATCAAGGTTGCTCAAGCAATCATCAAAAGAGGATCCATAAACGGAGAAATCATCCATGAATACCTCACAAATCTTTTCACAAAAGTCAGAGAATATAGCCATCATGCATCTTTGAAAGGTAGCAGGTGCATTACATAAACCAAAAGACATACGTCTATAAGCAAAAGTACCGAAAGGGCAAGTAAAAGTAGTTTTTGATTGATCGTCCGCTGACACAGGTATTTGAGAGAAACCAGAATAACCATCTAGAAAGCAGAAATGTGTGTGTTTGGATAGTCTTTCTAGCATTTGATCAATAAAAGGTAAAGGGTAATGATCTTTCTTAGTAGCTTTATTTAATTTACGGAAATAAATTACCATACTATAACCTGTAATAATTCTTTGCGGGATCAATTCATATTTATCATTAGGAACAACAGTAATACCTCCCTTCCTAGGGACGCAACGGACAGGACTTACCCAATCACTATCAGCAACGGGATAAATTATACCTGCCTCAAGAAGCTTTAGTATCTCCTTTCTTACCACTTCTTTCATCTTAGGATTCAAACATCGTTGATGATCTCTAACTGGTTTGGCGTCTTCATATTTAATTTTTTGTTGGCATAAAGTGGGACTAATGCCCTTAAGATCATCAAGAGTATATCCAATAGCAGCACGGTGCTTCTTCAGAGTTTTCAATAATGTTTCCTCTTCCTGCTCTGAAAGGTTAGCACTAATAGTAACAGAATATATCTTCTTTTCATCAAGATAAGCATATTTAAGATTATTAGGTAAAGGTTTAAGCTCAAACACGGGATCACCCTTGGGTGGATGAGGATCCCCTAGGATTTCAACATGCAAGTTGTGTTTCAGAATAGGACCATGTTTAAGGAATACTTCATCTATTTCCCTTCTTTCATTCATAAACATATTATTTTCATGGTCTAGAAAATATTGTTCTAACGGATCAGTAGGATGCACGACAATAGAAGCAAGACCAATAATTTCATCCCTACTAGGTAATTCTCTATCATGGGGTTGTCTACGTAATTTAGCAAAATTAAACTCATGGTTCATATCCCCCCAGGCAAATTGTAACAACATCCTTTTCACAATCAATCTTAGCACTGACAGTATTCAAGAAGGGTCTACCAAATATAATGGGACAAAAACTATCTTGTGGGGAACCAAGAACAAGAAAATCAGCAGGATATTTAACTTTCCCACACAAGACTTCAACATCTCTAACAATCCCAAATGGTGAAATAGTATCTCTATTGGCAAGCTTAATTGTAACATCAATATCTTCTAACTCAGCGGGTGCAATATCATGCATAATTTCTTCATATAAGGAAATAGGTATTGCACTGGCACTGGCACCCATATCACATAAGCCATGATAACAATGATCTCCTATTTTAACAGAAATAACAGGCATGCCTACAACAGTTCTATGTATCTTAGCATCGGGTTTAGCAATATTGGCAGCTTCCTCACAGAAGTAAATAACATGCCCATCTATATTATCAGCCAAGAGATCTTTAACCATAGAAATACTAGGTTCAATTTTAATTTGCTCAGGAGGTGTATATGTTCTAGTATTACTCTTACGAACAACAGTTGAAGCTTTAGCATGATCCCTTATCCTAACAGGGAAATGTGGTTTCTCAACATAGGTAGTAGGAACAACAGGATCATTATAAGTGATAGTCTTTTCTTCAAGGGAGGATTATATTTAAACCACTTCTCCTTAGGGAGATCAATGTGAGTAGCAAAAGATTCACACAAAGAAGCTACTATCTCAGAGTCAAGTCCATATTTAGCGCTAAATCCACGAAAAGCATCGGTATCCATAAAAGATTTAACACAATCAAACTTAGGTGTCATACCTGACTCCTTACCATCGTCGGAACCCCAATCTTCAGAGTTGCGTTTAATTCTTTCCAATAAGTCCCACTTGAATTCAATAGTCTTTAGCATATAAGAACCAGCACAGGAAGTATCGAGCATGGTGCGATCATTGAGAGAAAGCCGAGCATAAAAAATTTGAATAATCATTTCTCTTGAGAGCTCATGATTGGGGCATGAATATAACATTGACCTAAGCCTCCCCCAAGATTGAGCGATGCTTTCTCCTTCGCGAGGCCAAAAATTATATATGTAACTACGATCATGATGAACAAGATGCATAGGATAGAACTTCTGGTGAAATTCCAATTTCAATCGTTTATAGTTCCAAGATCCCGTATCATCACATAGCCTATACCAAGTCAATGCATATACCTTCAAAGATAAAGGGAATACCTTCCTCTTGACAACATCATCGGGAATACCTGCAAGCTTAAATAATCCACAAACTTCATCCACATAGATAAAGTGTAAATCGGGATGCAATGTTCCATCTCCCACAAAGGGATTTGCTAGCAGTTTCTCTATCATACCCGAAGGAATCTCAAAGTAAATATTTTCAGTAGGTTCAGTAGGTTGAGGAGCAACTCTTTGTTTCATGGTCGGGCGAAGATGCCCCCGAACAAGCCCCTCAAAGGATTAGTTTCCATAGTAAAAAGTGACAGAAAATTTCAGCACACTATATAAATGTTTCCTTACCAAGTTCCACTCACCAAAGGCGCTAAACTCCCTGGCAACGGTGCCAGAAAAGAGTCTTGATGGCCCACAAGTATAGGGGATCTATCGTAGTCCTTTCGATATGTAAGAGTGTCGAACCCAACAAGGAGCAGAAGGAAATGACAAGTGGTTTTCAGTAAGGTATTCTCTGCAAGCACTGAAATTGTAGGTAACAGATAGTTTTGTGATAGGATAATTTGTAACGGGTAACAAGCAATCAAAGTAAATAAGGTGCAGCAAGGTGGCCCAATCCTTTTTGTAGCAAAGTACAAGCCTAGACAATTTCTTATAATGAGAAAAGCGCGCCCGAGGACACATGGGAATTATCGTCAAGCTAGTTTTCATCACACTCATATGATTCGCGTTCGTTACTTTGATAATTTGATATGTGGGTGGACCGGTGCTTGGGTACTGCCCTTTCTTGAACAAGCATCCCACTTATGATTAACCCCTATTGCAAGCATCCGCAACTACAAAAGAAGTATGAAGGTAAACCTAACCATAGCATGAAACTAGTGGATCCAAATCAGCCCCTTACGAAGCAATGCATAAACTAGGGTTTAAGCTTCTGTCACTCTAGCAACCCATCATCTACTTATTAGTTCCCAATGCCTTCCTCTAGGCCCAAATAATGGTGAAGTGTCATGTAGTCGACATTCACATAACACCACTAGAGGAGAGACAACATACATCTCATCAAAATATCGAATGAATACCAAATTCACATGACTACTAATAGCAAGACTTCACCCATGTCCTCAGGAACAAACGTAACTACTCACAAAGCATATTCATGTTCATAATCAGAGGAGTATTAATATGCATTAAGGATCTGAACATATGATCTTCCACCAAATAAACCAATTAGCATCAACTACAAGGAGTAATCAACACTACTAGCAACCCACAGGTACCAATTTGTGGTTTTGATACAAGATTGGATACAAGAGATGAACTAGGGTTTTGAGAGGAGATGGTGCTGGTGAAGATGTTGATGGAGATTGACCCCCTCCCGATGAGAGGATCGTTGGTGATGATTTCCCCCTCCCGAAGGGAAGTTTCCCCGGTAGAACAGCTCCGCCGGAGCCATAGATTGGTTCTGCCAAGGTTCCGCCTCGTGGCGGCGGAGTTTTGTCCCGTAAGCTTGCTTATGATTTTTTTTCAGGGTAAAAGCCCTCATATAGCAAAAGATGGGCACCGGAGGGCCACCAGCGGTCCCACGAGGCAGGGGGCACGCCCAGTAGGGGTGGGCACGCCCCCCACCCTCGTGGCCAGGGTGTGGGCCCCCTCTGGTACTTCTTTCCCTCAATAATTCTTATTAATTCCAAAAATGACTTTTGTGGAGTTTCAGGACTTTTGGAGCTATGCATAATAGGTTTCCAATATTTGCTCCTTTTCCAGCCCAGAATCCCAGTTGCCGGCATTCTCCCTCTTCATGATAAACCTTGTAAAATAAGAGAGAATAGCCATAAGTATTGTGACATAACGTGTAATAACAGCCCATAATGCAATAAATATCGATATAAAAGCATGATGCAAAACGGACGTATCAGTGCTCGATGCGGAGCATGGCATTCTCGTCCATAAGTTTCTTGATGATGACGCCTGTCCTCTTCAACAAGGCAGCAGTCTCCTCCGCCTGCTCCTCCCTTCCGGCGATCTTTGCCCTCAGCAAGTCGCGGTCGGCCTGGAGTTGTTCAAACGAGGCATTCAACTCGCCTTGCAGCTTCATCCAACCGGAGATCTGATCCATTTGGCTATGGACGATCGCATGCATGTGCCTGTAAGAGTCCTCGCCTGCCCGCGAGAGATTTTCCCAGGCCACCGCGGCACGGGAGGACATCTCTGCTGCATTCATGGCGCGGTAGGACATCTCTGCTGCTTCCGCGGCGTGACCGGACCAGTTTCTTGCATCGACGGCGCGGCGGGACCTCCGTGCTGCTTCAGCAGCGCGGCGGGACATGTCGGCTGCTTTCGCGGCTAAGCGGGACATCTCTTGTGCTTCCGCTTCCATGCTCGCCTCTCCGTGGTGGTAATCTCTCGATCGAGAACTCAATCTGGCCATGGCAGACGCAAGAGAACGATGCTAAATGACTTGTTTGCTTTTGTGGATGAGGAGGTAAGGAAGGAATGTGCAGTCATCTTAGCATAGTACAATACTTATAACCGAGTACTAATACACTCCTAAGTGGGAAACCGTTTAGGTTTTGATCGGTGTGAACAGGTTTGCAATTTGGAAGGTGACGGGACGCAGGCTCAAAATTTATTGACGGTTCTATAATTTTCTAAGTGCGGCACTATTCCCGGACGGCGTAATGTGGGCACGCTTTCTCGGTAGCGTATGTGGCATTTGGTGCACCGCAATCGGCAATGTCAGCACACGTCTTGTTCCAAGAACCGTGCACGCTCGTTATTACCATCACACACGCTTCTTTTAATTAGAATGTGTGCCCGTCTAGCGCACACACGTTGATCTGTCTAACTATTTTTGTTTGTTGTGGCTAATCGCAAACAGTTCATCTGTGTGAAGTGTATGCCATCAATCACACACACCTTTGATCTGGCTGACCGTTTCTGTTCTATTGCCTAATCGCAAACAGTTAATCCTTCTGAAGCGTACGCCCTCAATCGCACACATCTTTATCTAGCTGTCCGTTTCTGTTGTTCCTCCTCATCACAAACAGTTCTCTGAGTGAACCGTATGCTGCGTATCGCACATGCCTTCATCTGGCTGCCCGTTTCTTTTGTTCCTCCTCATCGCAAACAGTTAATTGAACTGAACCGTATGACCTACATCGCACACGCAACTAAAATCTGAACCATGTTTGATGCATCCATCATCGCGAATGTTTTAGGCATTTTTGACGGTTCTCTGACACCATCGTTTGCGATTATTGCATCGCACATAGTTTCTCGAAGGGTCTCTGATCGTAGTGTCGCGTTAGCGGTGATACGTCTCCAACGTATCTACTTTTCCAAACACTTTTGCCCTTGTTTTGGACTCTAACTTGCATGATTTGAATGAAACTAACCCGGACTGACGCTGTTTTCAGCAGAACTGCCATGATGTTGTTTTATGTGTAGAAAAGAAAAGTTCTCGGAATGTCCTGGAAATCCACGGAGGTACTTTTCAGATTTAATAAGAATTTTTGGCGAAAGAATTAGTGCCAGGGGGCCCATAGCCTCTCCAAGAGATAGGGGGGCGCGCCCCCAGAAATTAGCCTTGATAACCCACAAGTATAAGGGATCGCAACAGCTTTCGAGGGTAGAGTATTCAAGCCAAATTTATTGATTCGACACAACGGGAGCCAAAGAATATTCTTGAGTATTAGCAGTTGAGTTGTCAATTCAACCACACCTGGATAACTTAGTATCTGCAGTAAACTATTTAGTAGCAAAAGTGGTATGATAATAATAGTAACGATAGCAAAAGTAAAGATAAATGTTTTTGGGTTTTTGTAGTAGTTGTAATAGTAGCAACGGAAAAGTTAATAAGCGAAGAACAATATGTGAAAAGCTCGTAGGCAATGGATCAATGATGGATAATTATGCCAGATGCGATTCCTCATGCAATAGTTATAACATAGGGTGATATAGAACTAGCTCCAATTCATCAATGTAATGTAGGCATGTACTCCGTAAAGTCATACGTGCTTATGGAAAAGAACTTGCATGACATCTTTTGTCCTACCCTCCCGTGTTCAGCGGGGTCCTTACGGAAACTGTCGGTGTCAAAACCGGCGGATCTCGGGTAGGGGGTCCCGAACTGTGCGTCTATGTAACACCCCGGATGTAACCTTCCATATTCGTAACTCCAACTCTTTCCTTTTCCGGAGATGTGTTATTTTATTTCCCTCGTGGTTGGGTTTTGTTGTTTTGTTTTGCTTTTGTTCATGGCATGCTTTTCGTCTCATGCATCATGCGCATTGCATCGGCATCGTTTTCATAAAACTTGCATCCGTTCGCGATTGCCCTTTCTTTCTTTACTGCGTTGGCATTTTGTCGGCCCTTGTCCTTGCCGACGCTCCTCGCACCATTTGGACCCTCTCTTCTCTCTTTCTCCGAGACCACAAAACCCCCTTGTCTTCGCCGACCTCTCTTGCCACCTGCAGCACCCCGTGTGCGTGTCCGAAACTGCGAACCCGAACCGGTCTGTCGTTACCGTTGGGTCCGGATCATCCCCTAACGCCTACAAAACGTCTCCGTTTTGTTATTTGGGCTCCTAACTATTTTATCCGAACTGTCGATTTAATCGGAGGGACCAAATACCCCTATCCGAAATTCACTTGCTATATAAATAGATCAACCCTAGAAACTAGGGATCTTGTCCCATCCCCATCCTAGCCGCCGCCACTCTCTCCAAAATCCCTCGATCCATCTCTACCCAACCATCGCCGCCACCCAAGTCTCCTCTGGATCCCTCGAACCATCCATCCAATCGATCCACCCTCCTCCTCGATTTGCAAACCGAGTCAACCACCTTCTATTGTCGCCTCCTCCCCTTCTTAGCCAACCACCAGATCGATGCCGTGCTCCCCACCACCTCGTCCTCACGAGCACGACCACCGGAGCTTCGCCCGCCCGCTCGGCTAGCGAGCCGACGCCGACGAGCACCAGCAGGAGCACGAGCTCCTCCTCCTTGTCCCGTGCCCAGCAGCAGAGAGCAGGATTCGGCCGCGACGCCTCCTACCCCGAGCTCCTCCCATGGCGCCCTCGTTCACGAGCTCCCCGTCGACCCGCCGCCGGCGCGCCTCCACCACTCCCTGCGCCCTCGCCGCCGCGCCAGAGTTAGGCTGGACCCCCGCCTCCTTCTCCTTCCTTCTCTGGCCCGAGCTCTCCTCACCTCGCTACCTCCCTCTCTCCCTTTCAGAACTGCCGCCGCCGCCCTAGGTCTCGCCCGACGCTGAACGGGTCCCGACCACGACCTCCGCCGGATCCGGCCACTGCGGCCCGTTCCGCCTCCCCGCGCCTCCCCATCGCTGACCGCCGTCCTCCGTCGCCGTTGGATTGCGCCCCGCCGCCTGTGTCCTCTGTTTCGGGATGAGGCGCCCGCCGCCAAGATCCCGTTGACCGCCTCGGATCGATAGTCAGAGCGGCGCCAAGGCCCAGATCGACAACCATCTCCCCCGCGGCCAGGCCCAGCCAGCCTCCTCTGCAGATGGGCCAAGCCCATGGTGAGAAAACCCCTAGCCTCTCCTGTCCACTACCGGGCTTGCCAGATTCGGCCCACTTACGTTTTTTTCCCAGATCTGCGAATTTCTAATTATCCAGGGAATTACAGATTTGCAGAAAAGACCCTCATGTTCATGCATTTAATAACTAATTAACGGTGCATCGGATTAAAACAAACTTTATATCTAAAATGCTTAGAATTTCATCTAGTTTCATAATATGCCACTTTCATCCATGTTTAAAATGTTTAAAATGCTGTTTGTGTTATTTTGCTCAAATGCTATGTTAAAATGATTTAATTCATAACTATTTAACCGTAGCTCCGATTTTAATAAACTTTATATGTAAATGGGGTAGAATTTTGCCTAGTTTAACATGGTGCACTCATCTTGCATGTTTAACAACTCTAAAATATGGTTTAGGACAGAACAGTACCAAATTCGAATATTGCTTATGGGGTTTTTCCGGAATTGTTGTTTGTTCTTCCGGCCTCATTTAAACTTGCCTAGTTAGGTAGTTTTGTTATGCTTCACCCTTGCCATGTTAATCAACATTTAATATTGTTGGGTAGCTTAAACAAGAGAGAACTAAATAATTGATGTGGTGTTCAGTCAATATGCAACTCGTTGCATATTGAGCTCCACTTAATTTGTAGGATTGTTTGTGCACTTTGTCATGCCATGCATATTTAAACCGGACATGCATCATACTTGTTTGCGCATCATGCCATGTTTATGTGATGGTTGTTTACTATGTTGTTTGCTTCTTTCCGGTTTGCTCCTCTCGTTAGCTTCGGTTTCGTTCCGGAGTTGTGAGGCTTCGTTCGACTTCGTCCGTTTGTCTTCTTCATGGAATCGTTCTTCTTCCTTGCGGGATTTCAGGCAAGATGATCATACCCTCGAAATCACTACTATCTTTGCTATGCTAGTTTGCTCGCTCTTTTGCTATGCCAATGCTACGATGCCTACCATTTGCTTGTCAGCCTCCCAAATTGCCATGTCAAACCTCTAACCTTTGACACCATTCCTAGCAAACCGTTGTTTGGCTATGTTACCGCTTTGCTCAGCCCCTCTTATAGCGTTGTTAGTTGCAGGTGAAGATTGAAGTTTGTTCCTTGTTGGAACATGGAGAAGTTGTTCCTTGTTGGAACATGTTTACTTGTTGGGATATCACAATATCTCTTATATTATTAATGCATCTATATATTTGGTAAAGGGTGGAAGGCTCGGCCTTATGCCTGGTGTTTTGTTCCACTCTTGCCGCCCTAGTTTCCGTCATACGGTGTTATGTTCCCGGATTTTATGTTCCTTCGCGGTCGGGTGATTTATGGGACCCCTTGACAGTTCGCTTTGAATAAAACTTGTCCAAAGAAGGCCCAACATTGACTTTTACCATTTGCATCACCTAGCCCTTTTCTTCCTTTGGGTTTCGGAGCCCGAGGGTCATCTTTATTTTAGCCCCCGGGCGGTGCTCCTTCAGTGTTGGTCCAACTCGAAGCGATGTCCGGCGCCCTGGCAACCAGGGTCTATGCCAACCCGACGTCTGCTCATCCGGTGTGCCCCGAGAACGAGATATGTGCAGCTCCTATCGGGATTTGTCGGCTGGCGGGAGGCTTTGCTGGTCTTGTTTTACCATTGTCGAAATGTCTTGATGTACCGGATACCGAGTCGATCGGAGTGTCTTGGGTGAAGGTCTATTCCTTCGATGATCGCGAGAGCTTGTCATGGGCTAAGTTGGGACACCCTGCAGGTTTAAACTTTCGAGAGCCGTGCCCGGTTATGTGGCAGATGGGAATTTGTTAATGTCGGTTGTAGAAAACCTAAAGTTGACCTTAATTAAAATACATCAACGCGTGTGTTACCGTGATGGTCTCTTTCCGCGGAGTCCGGAAGTGAACACGATGTTGGAGTTATGCTTGACGTAGGTTGCTATAGGATCACTTCTTGATCATACTTTTATCGACCGTGCTTTGCCTTCTCTTCTCGCTCTCATTTGCGTATGTTAGCCACCATATATGCTAGTCGCTGCTGCAGCTCCACCTCATGCCTTTACCTTACCCATAAGCTTAAATAGTCTTGATCTCATGGTGCGAGATTGCTGAGTCCTCGTGACTCACCAGATACTTCCAAAACCAGTTTGCGGTGCCGATGTTACCGAAAGGTGGCGATTCCAGCTCAAGGAGGAGCTCGATGAAGATCTTGCCCTTTGTGTTGTTCTAGTTGATCAAGAGTGGAGCCCAGTTGGGGTCGATCGAGGTCCTTTATCGCATTTGGGGTTCTTCTTTTATTTTGGTTCCGTAGTCGGACCTTGATTGTATCTCGATGATGTAATGCATTATTCTGTAATTGTGTGAAGTGGCGATTGTAAGCCAACTATGTATCTCTTTCCTTATGTATTACATGGGTTGTGTGAAGATTACCTCACTTGCGACATTGCTTTCAATGCGGTTATGCCTCTAAGTCGTGCTTCGACACGTGGGAGATATAGCCGCATCGAGGGCGCTAAAGTTGGTAATCGAGCATTCCCGACCTTAGGAGCCCCACCGCTTGATCGCTTTTAGCGGCGAGTTGTGTCTAGAAAAATGTTTTGAGTCATTTAGGAATTATATATCGGATAGTAGGATTCTTTTTACTCCCGGTCCTTCGACCTTACGGTGAGGTATCCCGACGTAGAGTTTTGACTCTTCTCTTCTCAAATTTCACTAAATTTTTTTAGGATCACGCTGGTATCTTGGAATCGTTCGATATTCTTATGACGAGAACATTGTTCTTGGTGCCTCGACATTTAGGGGTTGTGGCGGTGTCCCGGGAGTTGAGCTCCGAGGTGTTGTCATCATAATTTTATCGTTGCAGATTCGGAATACGAGTTTAGTACGCCGACATCGAAAATCTCTTTTATGCAGTTGTTGGTGAGATAACCCCGCTAACCCAATCTTCGAGGTGAGTACGGAGTATTGCCATGACTTGTATAACGGATGCTTTTGAAGGTTGTGGTAGACGATTTCGAAGGTTTCTTGGTTATGTGTTGACGGATGGATACAATTGGATGTAGGGATTGTTAGTTTGGGTGAGATATATATTGCTCCCTGTATCCCCAACACCGATTGCATAACCGAGAAAGTTTCGGGAGTTTCATAGGTGGGAATTCAAGTAGCTCTTAGGATATCTTTCCGACGGATGTATGATATGAAATTGGGGTTCGACGTCTAGTGGTCCGCCTATTCACGGTTGGTTTCTGATGGTCTCGTTGTGTCTTAAAGAGTCCTTGGCTATGCCGACTGGGACACTTCGTATGTCATGTGCACTGCCTTGTACATGATGGTGCTGTACGATCGAGCCCGTGTAGGCCCCACCACGAAAACTTCGGATGAAATCTCTATCATATGTTTGTTCCGGCTTATTCTGCAAGCCAATCCTTTGTTTTGTTTTATTTGTGGTATTCGAGTTGCTTCAATGTCAAGTGTTGATTCCATACCTTTCCGAAATGGTGTTCTCATACTCCGATGTGAATACCAATCCTTCTCGACAATCGAGATTGTCATGTTAATCCTTTTCAACCGGCGTGTTTCTCTTCAAGTGGATCCGATCACTTCAACATCAGCAAGACCAATCATCATTTCTTCTCAACGGTGTTTGTTTCATGCGTCTCCAAGTTGCCTTTGTTTTTTCCCACCCTCCCACCCTTTTTCTTCAAGGACACAGATTTCTCAATCAAGTATCCATTTATTCATGTGAAGTCTCTCCATTCTTTTCCGTCAATGTCCTTACCCGGTGGTTCTCAAGAAGATGTTCTACTAGTTCGTCATTCCTCATTCCTTTCTCTTCTCCGGTGGATTCAAGTCAAGTTTTGTTGATCATACCTTTTTCCTCATTTCAATGTCTTCTCATACCGGTGCACCTCATTATCATTCTACTTCTCGCTATTTGTTATTCCGAGTGCTCAAGATATCTCAAGATTCGTGTTTCCACTCTGCATTCGTTCAAGCTCTTTCGAGATTGGTATCTCATTCAAGTCATTTAATTCAACCGTGCAACATCTCTTTTAAATCTTTTCAACGGTGTTCCATTTGAGTGGGCCCTAACCCACGTGTCTTTTCGAGGATCTTACGACTCTTCTATTTTCCCGAGCTATCCTAAATTCTTCTCCAAGTTTGGCGTAAGAATGAGTTATCATCGGTCAAATGCTTTTCTCCAAGATCTTTCAAATTCTTTTCATAGTTGGCTCAACCTCTTCGCTTTTGATTCTTCGGTGTGCCTCAATAATTCTTGGTGGTGTTTCTCGTTGTCATTCTCATCATTTGAAGACCGAAGAAGAGTTTCTCTTTAATCTTGCTCCATTCTCTTCAAGATTCATGGTGCTAGCTTGTTGCCATCCTCTCATAATTGTTTTCGATTGTGAGAATCTTTTTCACCCATCCGGAGCATTTTAGGAGTCTTTTCAGTTTCATTCTTTGAAGCCCATCATCTCAGAATTCTTCATTCTAAGCGTGTAGCTTTTGTTCTCTAAATCTTACCGGTGATTCGTTCAAATATCCTCTAATCAGCTAGTGATCTATTCGTTCATTTGTATCTAAATACCCTCAAGTATCTTCATTCTTTTTGCAATTCTTCCCGGTGATTGTGCATTTGCTACGTTCAATTTGAATTCTTACGGTGGTTCTTTCAACATTCCTCTTCGGTTGTTATCATATTAATTAATTCGTTCTTTCCGAATCCTACCGGTGGTTCGTTGAAGACCTTCTCAAGTTTCGATATATCTCTCTTAATCCTTTCTACTGGAATAAGTAGTATGCCAAATCCATTGCTTGTCATCAATTTAATTTGATGAAGGATAAGCATATAATAAATCTTATTCTTATTTCCTCAAGGTGATTCAATTCTCTTTTTTCCGGAGTTTGTTCATCATATCACATTCTCGGTTTCATTTGTTTCATCTTTTCTTTTTTCCGGAGTTCCAAGCTCTAATTATCGCGGAGATCCATCTAAATCATTGCAAGGATTCACCTTGTGTTTTCAATTTCTCTTTCTTTTCATTCCTTTTGTTTACCGGAGTTCTTCATGGAGGTTCTACATGATGGTTCCTCAAGGATTCTTTTCATTCTTCATTTGTTCTTCAAGATTTCTCTCGAAGTTATGATCCGCCAAGCTTTACTCTAAATAAACAAGGTGCCCAACACTTGTTTTGTGTTGAGAAGCTCAAGTATTCTTCATCTTGCATTCCAAAGTGCAATTCTTTCTAACTTATCTTTTGAGATGGTGTTATGTCACGCTTGACAATTTCCTTCATGTTTCATGATTCTTATTGTTGTCAAGAATGAGGTATTTTAAATCCATCAATCTCTTCATTGGAGTTATCTTGGGTTATATTTCACCTAAAGCTTTCCCTAAGGATTGTTGCTATTTATGGTGCTTATAAATGACCCAAGTTCTTCATTTGTCCTCCCGGTGAAATAAGTTTCTCGTCTCCTTGTTGATATCAATCCAATCAATGGTTTCCATTAGTGGCAGGTTGTCACCTCATCATTTTGAGATGTTTGCCATAAGCCCACAACAAGCTTGTGCTTTTCGTTGTTGATTTTCCAACAACTCCGTTCGATTCTTCTTTGCAAGGATGCTTTCCAAGTTCATTTTCTTCTCCATTCTGTTATTCCAATGATCTATCTTCTATTATTTCTTTCGGAGGCATGGTGATGTTGCTCTTTTCACACATCATCTCGAACTGTGAGGATCGTGTTCTTTTCTTGCTTATCCATTTAACTGGAGTGTTGTGTCTTCTCTTCAAGTGCTTTTCATCTTATCAAGTTTTCCTTCTTCTTTCAACCGAAGTGCTGTCCGAATTCTTCCTCTCCCATCTTGTTTTAACCGCAGTGGTTTTGAATTCTATCTTGTCCATCAAACAATTGATTCATGTCTTTGCAACCTTCAAGTTCTCGTAATACTCCTTGTTCCTCTTTTCTACCGGATTGTTTGCAATCTCGTTCAACTCTGTTGTACTCTTTCTTCTAAATTTTTCAACCTCTCAAGGTTCATGGTTTCACTCGTTCGTCAAAGAAGCAACTTAGTTTTACCTCTCCTCTCTTCCTCTTCTGTTTCTCTCCGGTGCCATTCTAGATCTCGGGACGAGATCCTCTCGTAGTGGTGGAGTGTTGTAACACCCCGGATGTAACCTTCCATATTCGTAACTCCAACTCTTTCCTTTTCCGGAGATGTGTTATTTTATTTCCCTCGTGGTTGGGTTTTGTTGTTTTGTTTTGCTTTTGTTCATGGCATGCTTTTCGTCTCATGCATCATGCGCATTGCATCGGCATCGTTTTCATAAAACTTGCATCCGTTCGCGATTGCCCTTTCTTTCTTTACTGCGTTGGCATTTTGTCGGGCCCTTGTCCTTGTTGACCTTCCTCGCACCATTTGGACCCCTCTCTTCTCTCTTTCTCCGAGACCACAAAACCCCCTTGTCTTCGTCGACCTCTCTTGCTATTTCGCAGCACCCGTGCAGCGTGTCCGAAACTTGCCCAACCCGAACCGGTCTGTCGTTACCGTTGGTCCGGATCATCCCTAACGCCTACAAAACGTCTCCGTTTTGTTATTTGGGCTCCCTAACTATTTTATCCGAACCGTCTGATTTAATCGGAGGGACCAAATACCCTATCCGAAATTCACTTGCTATATAAATAGATCAACCCTAGAAACTAGGGATCTTGTCCCATCCCCATCCTAGCCGCCGCCACTCTCTCCAAAATCCCTCGGGATCCATCTCTACCCAACCATCGCCGCCACCCACCTCTCCTCTGGATCCCTCGAACCATCCATCCAATCGATCCACCTCCTCCTCGATTTGCAAACCGAGTCAACCACCTTCTATTGTCGCCTCCTCCCCGCCTTCTTAGCCAACCACCAGATCGAAGCCCGTGCTCCCCACCACCTCGTCCTCACGAGCACGACCACCGGAGCTTCGCCCGCCCGCCCGGCTAGCGAGCCGACGCCGACGAGCACCAGCAGGAGCACGAGCTCCCTCCTCCTTGTCCCGTGCCCGCAGCAGCAGAGCAGGATCTCGCCGCGACGCCTCCTACCCCGAGCTCCTCCCATGGCGCCTCGTTCACGAGCTCCCGTCGACCCGCCACGGCCCCTCCACCACTCCTGCGCCCTCGCCGCCCAGCATGAGTCAGCTGGACCCCGCCTCCTTCTCCTTCCTTCTCTCGCCCGAGCTCTCCTCACCTCGCTACCTCCCTCTCTCTCCCTTTCCAGGAACTGCCGCCGCCGCCCTAGGTCTCGCCACGACGCCGAACGGGTCCCGACCACGACCTCCGCCGGATCCGGCCACCTGCGGCCCTGTTCCTGCCTCCTCAAGGCCTCCCCATCGCCGTTGACCGCCGTCCTCCGTCGCCGTTGGATTGCACCCCCGCCTGTGTCCTCTGTTTCCGGGATGAGGCGCCCGCTCGCCCGCATCCCGCGTTGACCGCCTCCAGATCGATAGCCGTAGCCAGCGCCAAGGCCCAGATCGACAACCATCTCCCCCGCGGCCAGGCCCAGCCAGCCTCCTCTGCAGATGGGCCAAGCCCATGGTGAGAAAACCCCTAGCCTCTCCTGTCCACTACCGGGCTTGCCAGATTCGGCCCACTTACGTTTTTTTTCCCAGATCTGCGAATTTCTAATTATCCAGGGAATTACAGATTTGCAGAAAAGACCCTCATGTTCATGCATTTAATAACTAATTAACGGTGCATCGGATTAAAACAAACTTTATATCTAAAATGCTTAGAATTTCATCTAGTTTCATAATATGCCACTTTCATCCATGTTTAAAATGTTTAAAATGCTGTTTGTGTTATTTTGCTCAAATGCTATGTTAAAATGATTTAATTCATAACTATTTAACCGTAGCTCCGATTTTAATAAACTTTATATGTAAATGGGGTAGAATTTTGCCTAGTTTAACATGGTGCACTCATCTTGCATGTTTAACAACTCTAAAATATGGTTTAGGACAGAACAGTACCAAATTCGAATATTGCTTATGGGGTTTTTCCGGAATTGTTGTTTGTTCTTCCGGCCTCATTTAAACTTGCCTAGTTAGGTAGTTTTGTTATGCTTCACCCCTTGCCATGTTAATCAACATTTAATATTGTTGGGTAGCTTAAACAAGAGAGAACTAAATAATTGATGTGGTGTTCCGTCAATATGCAACTCGTTGCATATTGAGCTCCACTTAATTTGTAGGATTGTTTGTGCACTTTGTCATGCCATGCATATTTAAACCGGACATGCATCATACTTGTTTGCGCATCATGCCATGTTTATGTGATGGTTGTTTACTATGTTGTTTGCTTCTTTCCGGTTTGCTCCTCTCGTTAGCTTCGGTTTCGTTCCGGAGTTGTGAGGCTTCGTTCGACTTCGTCCGTTTGTCTTCTTCATGGAATCGTTCTTCTTCCTTGCGGGATTTCAGGCAAGATGATCATACCCTCGAAATCACTACTATCTTTGCTATGCTAGTTTGCTCGCTCTTTTGCTATGCCAATGCTACGATGCCTACCATTTGCTTGTCGGCCTCCCAAATTGCCATGTCAAACCTCTAACCTTTGACACCATTCCTAGCAAACCGTTGTTTGGCTATGTTACCGCTTTGCTCAGCCCCTCTTATAGCGTTGTTAGTTGCAGTGAAGATTGAAGTTTGTTCCTTGTTGAACATGGAGAAGTTGTTCCTTGTTGGAACATGTTTACTTGTTGGGATATCACAATATCTCTTATATTATTAATGCATCTATATATTTGGTAAAGGGTGGAAGGCTCGGCCTTATGCCCGTGTTTTGTTCCACTCTTGCCGCCCTAGTTTCCGTCATACCGGTGTTATGTTCCCGGATTTTATGCTCCTTACGCGTCGGGTGATTTATGGGACCCCTTGACAGTTCGCTTTGAATAAAACTTGTCCAAAGAAGGCCCAACATTGACTTTTACCATTTGCATCACCTAGCCCTTTTCTTCCCTTGGGTTTCCGGAGCCCGAGGGTCATCTTTATTTTAGCCCCGGGCGGTGCTCCTTCGAGTGTTGGTCCAACTCGAAGCGATGTCCGCGCCCTGGCAACCAGGTCTATGCCAACCCGACGTCTGCTCATCCGGTGCCCCGAGAACGAGATATGTGCAGCTCCTATCGGGATTTGTCGGCACAGCGGAGGCTTTGCTGGTCTTGTTTTACCATTGTCGAAATGTCTTGATGTACCGGATACCGAGTCGATCGGAGTGTCTTGGGTGAAGGTCTATTCCTTCGATGATCGCGAGAGCCTGTCATGGGCTAAGTTGGGACACCCTGCAGGTTTAAACTTTCGAGAGCCGTGCCCATGGTTATGTGGCAGATGGGAATTTGTTAATGTCCGTTGTAGAAAACCTAAAGTTGACCTTAATTAAAATACATCAACCGCGTGTGTTACCGTGATGGTCTCTTTCCGGCGGAGTCCGGGAAGTGAACACGGTGTTGGAGTTATGCTTGACGTAGGTTGCTATAGGATCACTTCTTGATCATACTTTTATCGATCGTGCTTTGCCTTCTCTTCTCGCTCTCATTTGCGTATGTTAGCCACCATATATGCTAGTCGCTTGCTGCAGCTCCACCTCATGCCTTTACCTTACCCATAAGCTTAAATAGTCTTGATCTCGCGGGTGCGAGATTGCTGAGTCCTCGTGACTCACCAGATACTTCCAAAACCAGTTTGCAGGTGCCGATGTTACCGAGCAGGTGACGCATTCCAGCTCAAGGAGGAGCTCGATGAAGATCTTGCCCTTTGTGTTGTTCTAGTTGATCAGTAGTGGAGCCCAGTTGGGGTCGATCAGGGTCCTTTGTCGCATTTGGGGTTCTTCTTTTATTTTGGTTCCGTAGTCGGACCTTGATTGTATCTGACTGATGTAATGCATTATTCCTGTAATTGTGTGAAGTGGCGATTGTAAGCCAACTATGTATCTCTTTCCCTTATGTATTACATGGGTTGTGTGAAGATTACCTCACTTGCGACATTGCTTTCAATGCGGTTATGCCTCTAAGTCGTGCTTCGACACGTGGGAGATATAGCCGCATCGAGGGCGTTACAGTCTAGGCGGATGGTAACAGGAGACAAGGGACACGATGTTTTTACCCAGGTTCGGGCCCTATCGATGGAGGTAAAACCCTACTCCTGCTTGATTGATATTGATGATATGGGTAGTACAAGAGTGGATCTACCACGAGATCAAGGAGGCTAAACCCTAGAAGCTAGCCTATGGTATGATTGTTGTTCGTCCTATGGACTAAAACCCTCCGGTTTATATAGACACCGGAGAGGGCTAGGGTTACACAGAGTCGGTTACAATGGTAGGAGATCTACATATCCGTATTGCCAAGCTTGCCTTCCACGCCAAGGAAAGTCCCATCCGGACACGAGACGAAGTCTTCAATCTTGTATCTTCATAGTCTTGGAGTCCGGCCGATGATGATAGTTCGGCTATCCGGACACCCCTAGTCCAGACTCCTCAAGAGCCTGAACCAGGCTTCAATGACGACGAGTCCGGCGCGCATATTGTCTTCGGCATTGCAAGGCGGGTTCCTCCTCCGAATAATTCATAGAAGATTGTGAACACCAGGATAGTGTCCGGCTCTGTAAAATAAATTCCACATACCACCATAGAGAGAATAATATTCACACAAGTAAAATCTGCTGACGTATTTTGTGGCGTGACGTCACACCACTACCAAGCCTTTACTCGAATCGTTTTTATTATACCACCTCAGCGCGTTTAGCGAAGCGGTTTCCTTGGCACGTCTTGTCGAAGCAGAGATCGTGTTCCCCTTATTCCGAGATTCCCATCAATACGGACGTGGGTAACCCAACCGCGCCATTGATTGTGGCGCTTGGGAGATAAGCGAGTTTTACTAGGCCGGTGGGGACGTATAGTTTCGTCCGCCCATATATAAGGGGATAAGGATCCACCTCTTTTACCTACGCCTTCTTCCTCCTTTGCTTATCCATCTCCGCGCACTCGAGCTCCAGCGCCCAAGTCCGCACATCTCACGTCGACCTTCTCCAGCCATGTCCGGAGCGGGAGGCAAGTGGATGGCCTCCTCCGTTACGGAGGGGCACATCGAGAAGCTGCGCGGCGCCGGATACCTATCCAGCGACATCGCGCACCAGCTGCCCGACGAGGGGCAGCTCATCCCCACCCCCAGGCCCCATGAGAGGGTCGTATTCCTTCCCCACTTCCTCCGCGGAGTGGGCTTCCCACTCCACCCCTTCGTCCGGGGGCTCATGTACTACTACGGCCTGGATTTCCACGATCTGGCCCCAAATTTTATCCTCAATATCTCGGCGTTTATCGTCGTGTGCGAGGCCTTCCTCTGCGTCTAGCCCCACTTCGGCTTGTGGCTAAAGACCTTCAATGTCAAGCCGAAGATTGTGAAGGGCAGCCAAGCGGAGTGCGGAGGCGCCATGGTGGGCAAATGCCCAACGTCACTTGGCTCGAGGGTGCCTTCGTGGAATCCATGAAAGGGTGGCAATCGGGTGGTTCTACATCACCGAGCCAGCGTGACCCTAAATGGGCAGCGCCCCCAATTCAGATCTGCATCCCCATGCAGCTCACCTCCGGAAAGAGAAGGGCTTGCTATGGGGTAGTTCGAAGAGCTGATCGGACTCGATCTGTCTCTGACCTCGTGAACAAGAAACTCAAGCTTGTCAACGTGATCCAGGTCATGCTCGTCCGCCGGATTCTCCCCTGCCAGCAACGGGACTTCAATTTGTGGGAGTTTGATCCGGCACAGCACCGGACCTTGAGCGGGCTCTTCAACACGATGTACGAAGCTACCTGGAGGGTGCTGTTCAAGGGCGCCGAAGCTCCCGCATCCGCAACCGAAGATCGTGGATTCAGCACGCAGCGCCCGGCCGACGAGGTAAGCTATGTTATCCTTTACGGGACACTCATTGTTTTCATAGTTTGACTCTATGTGGGATCTAAACTCCCAATGCCTTTAACAGGACTGGTAGAAGACGTCCGGACAGGTTAACTGTCCGGCTCCCCTTCCAGAAGACCCAGCAGACACCCGTTTGACGGGGCTGCTGGTCCCGACACTTTACGTGGTGCCGGAGAAGAAGGCCAAGAAGATGGCCACGGGAACCCGAATGAGTTCCCGGCATCAGGTGGTATCGGACTCATCGTCCGATGACTCCGAGGCGGACTCCTCCCCTGAGGACGAGGAGGAGAAGAAGAGGCCTCTCCCGGTGAAGAGAGAGAAGAGGAAGGCCTCCCCAACGAGGGAGGCCAAGGGTCAAGAAGGAAGGACCCTTCCCGGACTGCTCCGCCAACGTCGGCGATGGCGACGAGGTGTGGCCCTCAAGGGCCAAGCCCCAAAGATCGTAAGTATCCGGACTCTGGATGATTTATAATTTTTCTTTTCGCCACACGGTGTCTTTCTAATGCCGCATAAAACCTGTAGTCCGCCAAGGGCGATCTTCTGCTTCGTCGAGTGGGTCCTTGGGTACGTCGGATATGGATTCTCTTCCGACCGACTCGACCCGCTGATGACGCCGAGGTGGGATCCCGAGAAGGACCCGCCAGAGGAGGAGGCCTCGGAGGTGCCGCGAGGCAACCTCCGGACTACAGACCGGACTCCGCACCGAACTGCAGTGGTTTGAGTCCGGCGAGCGCCCCTCGTAAGAAGGGCAAGATCGTGACACCGCGCGCCTCGCCCAACCGGAGGTGCCGTTATAACTTGCTGGAGGCGCCAACGGCGCTTCCATCGAAGAAGAACACCGCCTTTGTTATGAGTGCGGTGATTGAAAGTTCAGCTCGCCAAGAGCGGGCAGATCGAAGCTGCAGCAGCCTTCTAACAGCTTTGAGGTAAGAATTTGAAGATATGTAATATAATACCGCATAGACAGTAGCCCCTGATGCTCGGTTCGGATTTCGGAAAGAAAAGCCGGACTGAGGATCTAAAAAAGATATACGCAGGAGTTCTAAAAAATATGTCAATATGGGATTGCAGGTTGCGCTGCTGACCTCTGCCGCACTGACTGCGGAGGTCGATGCTTTGAAGCAGAACCTCGAGCGGTCCGAGAGCGAGCTCGGCCGTGCCAAGAAGCAGCTTGAGGACAAGGAAGGTGAGTAACACCGTATTAAATTTGTACCTTACAGAAAAGGATTTTGGTTGCAAGAGAAATAACAAGGATAACGTGGGTACTCCAGGGGCCACGAACGAGGTGAAGACCCTGAAGGAGGCGGTGTCTGCGGCCAAACGCAATGCGGCCGCGGAGTGAGCCGAGCGAGAGAAGCAGGAGGCGCGGGTGGCGGAGGTGAAGCAAGAGCTCCAGGCTCTCGTGGAAAAGCATGAGAGTATGGAGCGCGACTCAAAGACTCGAGAGTCCGAGCTTGCATCGGCTCTTGAGAGTGCCAAAGCCGCTAAGGCCAAAGCCCACAAGGCCCTCCAGGAAATCGAGGCGTTGAAGAAGATAGCGGCGGGTAAGGCATTTTTCATGCAAAGCAAGCATGTGAATGTGAATTACCTATTACTTACCCGAATTCGGAGCTCTCCAGGAGCGTTCGCAGATCTGCCCCGCAGCGTGTCCGATGCTGCCGCTTTCTACCGGGCCGAGGAGGGGAGCTCGACGGAGAAGGTCTTCGGTCTCGGATCTTTGAGGCGGACATCCGGTGCCCCTTAGCGACCAGCTGAAGTAGCTGTCGAGCTCCACAAGGTAGCCGAACAGGCCATGAAGGGCCTCATAGTTCGGCTGTGGCCCAAGGAGGCCATGCCTGGGAGCTACTTCGGCCTGGTGCGGCGGCTGGTGGACGCGTTTCCTTGGGTTGAAGTCGTCAAGCACTCCCAGCATTGAAGGTGCCCGTCGGGCCTTGCCCGTGCAAAAGTGCATCAGGCAGGATGGGCGCTAAGAAGCTTCTGACGGACGCGCCGCCGGTGGGCAAGGAGTATCGTACGCCCGAAATGTATTATAAGAGTGTCTGAAGGGTGCCCGCATGATTGCGGTGAGTGCTCCAAAGATGTAATATTTGAGTAGACTCGCATTTTGTTATCCCGTGCGCCAAGACTTTGTTCATATCGCTAAGCAACGCTTGTTAATTTAAAATATTACCTTCAGGCGGCCGTTTATCAAATCGAGAGATGGCAAGTCGTCGGCTTCAGCCCCCATGCCACAAGTGTTTGGGGTGTTCGGGATAAACTTGAGCGCTCTTGTTCCCATTTTTGGGTCCATCTAGGGAGGCGCTCAACACAACGAACGAGGCAACCAGACTTATAATGCTTGAACACTCTCACTTAGCCATAGAATTCTATAATTTTAAATTTAGGCGAAGCCCCTAATGTTCGGAAGACCGAGTTTGGGGCGCTATCACGCTGGGCGGACAAAGCGGTTCCTCGCTCTAAGCGGCATCGTCTTTAGGGACTCGAAAAAACCTCTCGAACAGCGACCAGCTCTCGCCTTATCATGACGGTCAGTTTTAGCTTTCTCCATCGAGGCGCCGCCCAGCTCAACCGGGCGCAATCGCAGTGGTTCTCCCATGCTACCTTAGCCGATACAACGGGCGTAAGGTACCAAAACATGGGGCCGGCAAACCCAACTATTGACCCAAGACATGATTCGAGCCGATGCATATAATGCTATAAGTTCGGGGTGCCGCACTTGTGAAAGTGTTCGGACTTATCACACCATAATGTGGGGAACTTAAGCCCCTGGTGTGTTTAGCCGTACCAGAGTGTACGGATGCAACATGTCATAAATGAACATATATATAATAAAGAAATGCAATTATAAGCAAAAAAGCGATGCATTGTTTATTCAAGGAATACTGCCATGAATGCAGCACGATACAAATAGTGTGGTAAGCAAGGGGTAGGACTATTAAACATGTCCCCCTCCAGTGGTAGGCTGCGGAATGGTGTATGAAAACGGATTTAATGCTCGTAATGGAGACCACCTGGATACTCGTCATAGCCTTTCTCCTTCCCTGGCTGTGGCATCGTGAGTTCGGCAGGTCTGCTGCTGGACAGGGCCTCTGGTGAACGGAGTCCTGTGGGTAAGAAAAAATAAAAAAGAAAAAGAGTGACACACTTGGGAGCCCCTGATGCGGTTAAGCCGCATTCTGGGCTTGTGGTGGTCGTGCCCCTCCCCCTATGCCCATGGTATCTCTAGAGCGTAGTGATGTACGCGAAGGACCAGTTTTTGCAATTTTGTAAGGGCAGGGGTTGGGGCCGCATTGCTACGCGTGCTTGGAACGTGCCAAGTGGTCTTGTTGTAGGTTACTCCGGGCGCGTTTAGCCGTGTCTGGTCGCTTAACGGCCGGACTCGAGAATTGCCTTAAGAGGCTGCTCTGTACTTCTGCCGCGAGAGCCGCTGTGTGTTCCTCCGTTCGGAGGGAGCGTTCAGTGTTTCCGTTGACCGTGATGACTCCTCGAGGGCCTGGCATCTTGAGCTTGAGATATGCATAGTGCGGCACCGCGTTGAACTTTGCAAACGCGGTCCGTCCGAGCAGAGCGTGATAGCCGCTGCGGAATGGGACTATGTCGAAGATTAACTCCTCGCTTCGGAAGTTATCCGGGATCCGAAGACCACTTCGGTGTGGTGCCTGCATAATTGGCCTCTACACCTGGTATGACGCCTTTGAAGGTCATCTTTGTGGGTTTAATCCTTGAGGGGTCTATGCCCATCTTGCGCACTGTATCCTGATAAAGCAGGTTCAGGCTGCTGCCGCCATCCATCAGGACTCTTGTTAGGTGAAATCCATCGACGATTGGGTCTAAAACCAATGCGGCGAATCCGCCATGGCGGATACTGGTGGGATGGTCCCTTCGATCAAAAGTGATCGGGCAGGAGGACCATGGGTTGAACTTCGGGGCGACTGGCTCCATCGCATATACGTCCCTAAGTGCACGCTTCCGCTCCCTCTTGGGTATGTGAGTTGCGTATATCATGTTCACCGTCCGCACTTGTGGGGGGAAACCCTTCTGTCCTCTATTGTTCGGCGGCCGGGTCTCTTCCTCATCATCGCTATGCAGTCCCTTGTCATTGTTTTCGGCAATTAACTTGCCTGCTTGCTTGAATACCCAACAATCCCTGTTGGTGTGCTTAGCTAGCTTTTCGGGGGTGCCATGTATCTGGCAAGAGCGGTCGAGTATTCGGTCCAAATTGGACGGACCCGGAGTAGTTCTTTTGAATGGCTTTTTCCGCTGACCGGGTTTAGAGCCTCTGAATCCAGCGTTAACTGCCGTATCCTCATGTTATCGCCGTTAACGCGGCGTTTGTTTTTGTTGCGACACGACCTGCCATTGCGGTCCTTGATATCCGGACTGCCAGAGTTTTTGCTGAGGTTGTTACTGCGGGCTAGCCAGCTGTCCTCTCCCGCGCAGAAGCGGGTCATGAGTGATGTGAGGGCTGCCATGGATTTCGGCTTTTCCCGTCCTAGGTGCCGGGCCAGCCACTCGTCGCGGATGTTATGCTTGAAGGCTGCGAGGGCCTCTGCATCCGGACAGTCGACGATTTGATTTTTCTTTGTTAAGAACCGTGTCGTAATTGTCCGCGATTCGTCTGCTGCTGAATTATGTGGCTTAGGTCATCGGCGTCTGGTGGTCACACATATGTTCCCTGGAAGTTGTCAAGGAATGCGGCTTCCAGGTCCTCCCAACACCCAATTGATTCTGCTGGCAAGATGTTAAGCCAATGCCGAGCTGGTCCTTTAAGCTTGAGTGGGAGGTATTTGATGGCGTGAAGATCATCGCCGCGGGCCATGTGGATATGAAGGAGATAGTCTTCAATCCAAACCGCGGGGTCTGTTGTGCCATCGTAGGATTCAATATTCATGGGTTTAAATCCTTCGGGGATTTGATGATCCATTACTTCATCTGTGAAGCATAGTGGGTGTGCGGCGCCTCTATATTGGGCTATATCACGACGTAGCTCGAGCGAGCTTTGTCTACTGTGTTCGGCCCGGCCGGAGTTGCTGTATCCGGCGCGATGATCGTCGTCGCGCATTGTTGGGCGCCCACGCGATCTGTAGATCGATCTTGATTGTCTTGCCTTATCCTCCAATATGTCTCGCAAGTCCAGCGCATTCCCCCATGGCTTCGTACTTTTCGAGCGGTGCCGGGGTACGGTTCTGGTGGAGGGCCTAGAGGCCTCTCTGTCACGGCCATGAGGTGGTCAGTCAGCCGTATTGTGCGCTGGTAATGCAGGTTTGTATGCCTCCTCCTCTAGTCGGGGGAGCAACTTGCGCTTGGGGTAGCTTTTGGAGGGGTGTTCGAGTTCATAATCTTCGGCCGCGAGGACTTCAGTCCATCTGTCGGCTAGCAGGTCTTGATCAGCTCTAAGTTGTTGCTGCTTTTCCTTTAGGCTGTTCGCCGTGGCCATAAGCCTGCGTTTGAAACGCTCTTGTTCGACGGGATCCTCGGGCATGACGAATTCGTCGTCGTCGAGGCTTGCCTCGTCTCCGGAGGGAGGCATGTAATTATCGTCCTCTACCTCTTCGTCTGCCGCTCTCTCGTGAGGGCTGGCTTCTCCGTCCTCTGTCTGAATCTTCTTTGGAGGGGTTGTCTTTAGCACTCTCTAGGGTGTTATTATCTCCGGTGCCGGAATCTCCATTCTTGCTGTGGCGGGATTTAGGGCGGCGCCGCTGACGCCGGCGCTTGGGCTGTTTCTTGGAGGAGTCTTCCTCCGCTGCTTCTTCGCCATTCCCATCCTTTGGGATGTCCACCATGTATATGTCGTATGATGAGGTGGTCTTCCAGTGCCCCGTAGGCGCTGGTTCTTGGTCGTCTCCGGCATCGTCGTCCATACCGTCGATGTCTTCTGAGTCGTAGTCTAGCATGTCGGTTAGATCGTCGACAGTGGCTACAAAGTGGGTGGTGGGTGGGCTTTGAATTTCTTCGTTGTCCGCGTGCCAACCATCCTGACCGCAATTCGGCCAAGGCTCTCCTGATAGCGAGAGATACTTTAGCGAATTCGGGATGTCGCCAAAAGGTGAGTGTTGAAAGATGTCCGCAGCGGTGAACTCCATGATCAGCGCCCAATCGGATTCGATTGGAGGGGGCACGATAGGTTCGGAGTCCGGAGAGGAGTACGACACCTCGGAGTCACGAGCCTTACAAGGGACAAAATCAGTATTCGGCTCCATCGCCGTAGAGGTTGCAGCCCCCGAGGCGGTGTCTAGCCACCCATCCTCGATCTGCGCGGTCGGCTCCGAATTAAAGGTCGGAGCGAACTCATGTGCGGCCTCCAGGGCACTGTCCGGCAGCAGAGCTAAATCATGCCCATCGTGACAGTGCGGCGTGCTCGGCTGTGGCTCGAATCCATCGAAGATCAAATCTCCGCGAATGTCAGCCGTGAAGTTTAGACTTCCAAATCTGACCTGATTCTCAGGGGCGTAGCTTTCGATCTGCTCCAGATGGCCAAGCGAATTGGCCCGCAGTGCAAAGCCGCCGAATATGAAGATCTGTCCGGGGAGAAAGGTCTCACCCTGGACTGCGTCGTTGTTGATGATCGAAGGAGACATCAAGCCTATCGGTGATGACACAGAGGAACTCTCAATGAAAGCACCAATGTCGGTGTCAAAACCGGCGGATCTCGGGTAGGGGGTCCCGAACTATGAGTCTAGGCGGATGGTAACAGGAGACAAGGGACACAATGTTTTTACCCAGGTTCGGGCCCTCTCGATGGAGGTAAAACCCTACTCCTGCTTGATTGATATTGATGATATGGGTAGTACAAGAGTGGATCTACCACGAGATCAAGGAGGCTAAACCCTAGAAGCTAGCCTATGGTATGATTGTTGCTCGTCCTATGGACTAAAACCCTCCGGTTTATATAGACACTGGAGAGGGCTAGGGTTACACAGAGTCGGTTACAATGGTAGGAGTCTACATATCCGTCTTGCCAAGCTTGCCTTCCACGCCAAGGAAAGTCCCATCCGGACACGGGACGAAGTCTTCAATCTTGTATCTTCACAGTCTTGGAGTCCTGCCGACGATGATAGTTCGGCTATCCGGACACCCTCTAGTCCAGGACTCCCTCAGAAACTAAGGGATATTAAGGCCTCCTTTTAATAGAGAACCCAGACAAACCATTAACACGTAGTGAATACACAAACTCCTCAAACTACGGTCATCACCGAGAAGTATCCCGATTATTGTCACTTCGGGGTTGTCGGATCATAACACATAATAGGTGACTATAGACTTGCAAGATAGGATCAAGAACACACATATATTCATGAAAACATAATAGGTTCAGATCTGAAATCATGGCACTGGGGCCATATTTACAAGCATTAAGCATAGCAAAGTCATAGCAACATCAATCTCAAAACATAGTGGATACTAGGGATCAAACCCTAACAAAACTAACTTGATTACATGGTAAATCTCATCCAACCCATCACCATCCAGCAAGCCTATGATGGAATTACTCACGCACGGCCGTGAGCATCATGAAATTGGTGATGGAGGATGGTTGATGATGACGACGGCGACGAATCCCCCTCTCCGGAGCCCCGAACGGACTCCAGATCAACCCTCCCGAGAGAGATTAGGGCTTGGCGGCGGCTCCATGTCGTGAAACGCGATGAAACTTTCTCCTTGATTTTTTTCTCCCCGAGACGGTATATATGGAGTTGGAGTTGAGGCCGGGAGGTGTCCAGGGGACCCACGAGATAGGGGGCCGCGCCCTAGGGGGGGGGCGCCCCCTGTCTCGTGGACAGGCCGTGGGCCCCCTGACACTAATTCTTTCGCCAAAAATTCTTATTAAATCTAAAAAGTTCCTCCGTGGATTTCCAGGACATTCCAAGAACTTTTCTTTTCTACACATAAAACAACATCATGGCAGTTCTGCTGAAAACAGCGCCAGTCCGGGTTAGTTTCATTGAAATCATGCAAGTTAGAGTCCAAAACAAGGGCAAAAGTGTGTGGAAAGATACGATGGAGACGTATCAACTCCCCCAAGCTTAAACCTTTGCTTGTCCTCAAGCAATTCAGTTGATAAACTAAAAGTGATAAAGAAAAACTTTTACAAACTCTGTTTGCTCTTGTTGTTGTAACATGAAAAGCCAGCATTCAAGTTTCAGCAAATATTATGAACTAACCATAATAACAATAACACATAGGTCTCATAATTACTCATATCAATAACATAATTAGCTAGCGAGCCATAATAATAAAACTCGGATGACAACACTTTCTCAAAATAATCATAACATGATATAACAAAATGGTATCTCGCTAGCCCTTTCTGAGACCGCAAAACATAAATGCAGAGCACCTTTAAAGATCAAGGACTGACTAAACATTGTAATTCATGGTAAAAGAGATCCAGTCAATTCATACCCAATATAAACCAATAATAATGAATGCAAATGACAGTGTGCTCTCCAGCGGGTGCTTTTTAATAAGAAGGGTGATGACTCAACATAAAAGTAAATAAATAGGCCCTTCGTAGAGGGAAGCAGGGATTTGTAGAGGTGCGAGAGCTCGATTTTAAAATAGAGATTGAATAACATTTTGAGCGGCATACTTTTGTTGTCAACGCAACAACTATGAGATGGCTGTATCTTCCATACTACATGCATTATAGACAGTTCCCAAACAGAATGGTAAAGGTTTATACTCCCCCAACCACCACCAAGCATCAATCCATGGCTTGCTCGAAACAACAAGTGCCTCCAACATACAACAGCCCTGGGGGAGTTTTGTTTAATTATTTTGATTTGCTTTGATCTTTTTGGATCATGGGACTGGGCATCCCGGTTACCGGCCCTTTCTCGTGAATGAGGAGCGGAGTCCACTCCTCTTGAGAATAACCCACCTAACATGGAAGATATAGGCAGCCCTAGTTGAAACATGAGTTGCTCGAGCATACAAAACAGAATTTCATTTGAAGGTTTGGAGTTTGGCACATACAAATTTACTTGGAACGGCAGGCAAATACCGCATATAGGAAGGTATGGTGGACTCATATGGAACAAGTTTGGGGTTTAAGGAGTTTGGATGCACAAGCAGTATTCCCGCTTAGTACAGGTGAAGACTAGCAAAAGACTGGGAAGCGACCAACTGAGAGAGTGACAACAGTCGTAAACATGCATTAAAATTAATTCACATCAAGTACAAGCATGAGTAGGATATAATCTACCATGAACATAAATATCATGAAGGATATATTGATTTGATTCAACTACATGCGTGAACATGTGCCAAGTCGAGTCACTTAATACATTCAAAGGAGGATACCATCCCATCATACCACATCATAATCATTCTAATAGCATGTTGGCACGCAAGGTAAACCATTATAACTCATAGCTAATCAAGCATGGCACAAGCAACTATAATCTCTAAATGTCATTGCAAATATGTTTACTTCATAATAGCTAACTCAGGAACGATGAACTCATCATATTTAGAAAAACAAGGGAGGTCGAGTTCATACCAGCTTTTCTCATCCCAATAAGTCCATCATATATCATCATTATTGCCTTTCACTTGCACGACCGAATGATGTGTATAATAATAAGAGTGCATGTGCATTGGACTAAGCTGGAATCTGCAAGCATTCAACTCAAGAGAGAAGACAAGTAATATGGGCTCTAAGTTAAATAAACAATCATGCATATAAGAGCCACTAAGCATTTTCAATATGGTCTTCTCGACCCCCAAAAGAAAGAAAAGAGAAGAAAACTATTTACACGGGAAAGCTCCCAACAAGTAAAAGAAGAACGGGAAATCTTTTTGGGTTTTTCATTTTAATTTCTACTACAAGCAAGGAAATTAAACTAACTAATTTTTCTGTTTTTTCTTAAGGTTTATCAAACACACAAGAAGAAAACTAGAAAAATAAATTTAGACTAGCATGGATAATACAACGAAAGAGTATGAGCACCGACGACTAGTGTGTGAACATGAATGTAAAGTCGGTGAGAAATACGTACTCCCCCAAGCTTAGGCTTTTGGCCTAAGTTGGTCTAATACCATTGACCGCCTGGCTGATATCCATAAGTGAAACTGGGGTAGTACTGAGATGAAGAGGCGACCGCCTCCTGAGCAGCAGCTTGTTGGCGAGCTGCCTCCATTCCCCTTCTATTATTATTATGCAACCTACGTGCAACTATTGCCCCCAAGTTATAACCTCTATAACTTGACACAACACTCTTGATGACACAAAGATCAGGGGCACACATGTGACATACTTCGTCCTTACCGTTAGTGCATCTACCAATAAAGAGAGCAAAGTAATGTATAGCAGGAAAATGAATGCTCCCTATGGTAGCTTGTGTTACGTCCCTAGATTCTCCCAGAGTAATACTAGCAAGAAAATCTCTAACTTCAGATTTGGGAGGATCATTAATATTACCCCACTGCGGGAGTTTGCAAGCAGTTGTGAAATCCTCTAAATCCATGGTATAAGATGTATCACAAATATCAAACATAACACTAGGAGAATTACGCGAAGAAATATATTCGAACCTTCGCATAAAGGAATCAGTCAATTGATAATATTGAGGACACTTATCTTGTAAGAAGTCCTCCAACTCGGCATTACACACATACGCGTCAAATTCCTCTTTGAAGCCTGCTTCAACCATAAAATCATCGGATGGCCACTCGCAAGCCCGTACATTTGCGTCCCTTGGCAAATTAACATCTTGTTCACATATAGCAATCCTTGGCCCTTTCTTTGCCGAGGAAACACCTTGGTACATTCTTCTAAGCATATTTATTTTTCAAAGAACAATCTCCCAAAGCAGTTTTGCGAATGGAGCTTTGAGCTAAGAGATCGAAAATCGCAATAAAACGAGCTAGAACTCGGGCTTGAGTTGGATGGGGATTTCTTGGGTAGAAGATGAAGTGTGTGGGTGCTGGCATAAGTGGAGGGGAGCCACCAGGGGCCCACGAGACAGGGGCGCGCACTACAGGGGGGGGGGGCGCCCTCCTCTCTTGTGGCCTGGTGCTTGGCCCTCCTGCAGTGTTTTCAGTGCCTAAAATCCTCAAATATTCCAGAAAAAAAATCATACTAAATTTGTAGGGCATTTGGAGCACTTTTATTTCCAGACTATTTTTTTAAAGCAAGGATAATTCAGAAAACAGACGGATTACTATTTTTTGCTTTATTTATTCTAAATAACAGAAAGTAAAAAGAGGGTACAGAAGGTTGTGCCTTCTAGTTTCATCCATCTCGTGATCATCAAAATGAATCCACTAACATGGTTGATCAAGTCTTGTTAACAAACTCATTCCGAATAACACGGAACCGGAGAAATTTCGAATAACACTAAGTTACCTCAACAGGGATATGAAAATCCCCAACAATAAGAATATCATACTTTTTCTTGACAGTAGGGAGAGGAAATTCAAAACCTCCAAAAATGATAGTTGGAACTTTTGCAATAGAATTGATGCTATGAACTTGAGATTGTTTCCTCGGAAAGTGTACCGTATGCTCATTACAATTAACTTGGAAAGTGACATTGCCTTTGTTGCAATCAATAACAACCCCTGTAGTATTAAGAAAAGATCTACCAAGGATAATAGACATGCTATTGTCCTCGGGAATATCAAGAATAACAAAGTCCGTTAAGATAGTGACGTTTGCAACCACAACAGGCACATCCTCACAAATACCGACAGGTATAGCAGTTGATTTATCGGCCATTTGCAAAGATATTTCAGTAGGTGTCAACTTATTCAATTCAAGTCTACGATATAAAGAGAGAGGCATAACACTAACACCGGCTCCAAGATCACATAAAGCAGTTCTAACATAATTTATTTTAATGGAGCATGGTATAGTTGGAACACCCGGATCTCCAAGTTTCTTTGGTATTCCACTCTTAAAAGTGTAATTAGCAAGCATGGTGGAAATTTCAGCTTCCAGTATCTTTCTTTTATTAGTAATGATATCCTTCATATACTTAGCATAAGGATTTACTTTAAGCATATTAGTTAAGCGCATACGTAAGAAAATAGGTCTAATCATTTCAGCAAAGCGCTCAAAATCCTCATCATCCTTTGACTTGGATGGTTTAGGAGGAAAGGGCATGGGTTTCTGAACCCATGGTTCTCTTTCTTTACCGTGCTTCTTAGAAACAAAATCTCTCTTATCATAACGTTGATTCTTTGATTGTGGGTTATCAAGATCAACAGTAGGTTCAATCTCTACATCATTGTCTTCGCTAGGTTGAGCATCAACATGAACATTATCATTAACATTATCACTAGGTTCATGTTCATCACCTGATTGTGTTTCAGCATCATAAATAGAAATATCATTGGGATTCTCAGGTGTGTCTACAGTAGGTTCACTAGAAGCATGCAAAGCCCTATCCTTTTTCTTCTTCTTCTTTTTAGAAGAACTAGGTGCCTCTAAATTATTTCTCTGAGAATCTTGCTCGATTCTCTTAGGGTGGCCTTCAGGATACAAAGGTTCATGAGTCATTCTACTAGTTCTAGTAGCCACTCTAACAACAAAGTCATTTTTATTATTCAATTCATCAAGCAAATCATTTTGAGCTTTGAGTACTCACTCAGCTTGAGTAGCAACCATAGAAGCATATTTGCTAACGCGGTGAAGTTCATCTTTAACTCTAGCCAGATTATCACCTACGCGTCCTATCTCGAAAGCATTATTCTTTAACTCTCTACCAACATAAGCATTAAAACTTTCTTGTCTAGCCATAAAGTTATCAAATTCATCTAAACAAGGGCTATGAAATTTAGTAGAGGGTATTTCAACTTTATCATATCTATAGAGAGAATTTACCTTTACTACCTGTGTCGGGTTATCAAGACAATGTGGTTCTTCAGGCGGTTAATTAAGATCATGTATTTCTTCAATAGGAGGTAAATTCTTAACATCTTTAGCTTTAATACATTTTTATTTCATTGATTTCTTTGCCTCTTGCATATCTTCAAGACTGAGAAATAATACACCTCTCTTCTTCGGAGTGGGTTTAGGAATAGGCTCAGGAGTTGGCTTAATTGGTTCAGGAGTTACTTCAGGAATTGGCTCAGGAAGAGTCCAATTATTTTCGTTAGTCAACATATTATTCTATAGTATTTCAGCTTCGTCGACTGTTCTTTTTCTGAAAACACAACCAACACAACTATCCAAGTAGTCCTTGGAAGCATCGGTTAGTCCATTATAAAAGATATCAAGTATTTCATTTTTCTTAAGAGGATGATCAGGCAAAGCATTAAGTAATCGGAGAAGCCTCCCCCAAGCTTGTGGGAGACTCTCTTCTTTGATTTGCACAAAATTATATATTTCCCGCAAGGCAACTTGTTCTTATGAGCAGGGAAATACTTAGCAGAGAAGTAATAAATCATATCATGGGGACTACGCATACAACCAGGAGCAAGGGAATTATACCAAGTCTTAGCATCACCCTTTAATGAGAACGGAAATATCTTAAGAATATATAAATAGCGAGACTTCTCATCATTGGTAAATAGGGTGGCTATATCATTCAACTTGGTAAGATATGCCACAACAATTTCAGATTCAAGGCCATAAAAAGGATCAGATTCAACTAAAGTAATAATATCAGGATCAATAGAGAATTCATAATCCTTATCAGTAACACAGATAGGTGAAGTAGCAAAAGCAGGGTCGGGTTTCATTCTAGCATTAAGAGACTGCTGCTTCCATTTAGCTAATAATTTCTTAAGATCATTTCTATCATTGCAAGCAAGAATTTCCGTACCAGCTTTTTCATTCATAACATAACCCTTAGGAACAACAGGTAAAACATAATCATTGGGGGGACCTTCATCATCACTATCATCAGTAATAGGATCTTCAGTAATTTCATTCCCCCTAAATCTAGCAAGTTGTTCATCTAGAAATTTACCTAATGGCACAGTAGTATCACGCACAGAAGTAGTTTAATCATGCATAGCAGAGGTGGCATCATCAATAACGTGCGACATATTAGAATTCATAGCAGTAGTAGGTTTAGGTGTCGCAAGCCTACTAATAACGGAAGGAGAATCTAGTGCAGAGCTAGATGGAAGTTCCTTACCTCCCCTCGTAATTGAGGGCAAAATAGTAGTTCGATCGTCTTTCAAGTTCTTCATAGTGATCAACAGATATAAATCCCAAGTGACTCAGAGAATAGAGCTATGCTCCCCGGCAACGGCGTCATAAATTAGTCTTGATAACCCACAAGTATAGGGGATCGCAACAGCTTTCGAGGGTAGAGTATTCAACCCAAATTTATTGATTCGACCCAAGGGGAGCCAAAGAATATTCTTGAGTATTAGTAGTTGAGTTGTCAATTCAACCACACCTGGATAACTTAGTATCTGCAGTAAACTATTTAGTAGCAAAAGTGGTATGATAATAATAGTAACGATAGCAAAAGTAAAGATAAATGTTTTTGGGTTTTTGTAGTAGTTGTAACAGTAGCAACGGAAAAGTAAATAAGCGAAGAACAATATGTGAAAAGCTCGTAGGCAATGGATCAATGACGGATAATTATGCCGGATGCGATTCCTCATGCAATAGTTATAACATAGGGTGATATAGAACCAGCTCTAATTCATCAATGTAATGTAGGCATGTACTCCGTAAATAGTCATACGTGCTTATGGAAAAGAACTTGCATGACATCTTTTGTCCTACCCTCCTGTGTTCAGCGGGGTCCTTACAGAAACTAAGGGATATTAAGGCCTCCTTTTAATAGAGAACCAGAACAAAGCATTAACACGTACTGAATACACGAACTCCTCAAACTACAGTCATCACCGAGAAGTATCCCGATTATTGTCACTCCGGGGTTGTCGGATCATAACACATAATAGGTGACTATAGACTTGCAAGATAGGATCAAGAACACACATATATTCATGAAAACATAATAAATTAAAATCTGAAATCATGGCACTCGGGCCCTAGTGACAAGCATTAAGCATAGCAAAGTCATAGCAACATCAATCTCAGAACATAGTGGATACTAGGGATCAAACCCTAACAAAACTAACTTGATTACATGGTAAATCTCATCCAACCCATCACCGTCCAGCAAGCCTACGATGGAATTACTCACGCACGGCGGTGAGCATCATGAAATTGGTGATGGAGGATGGTTGATGATGACGACAGCGACGAATTCCCCTCTCTAGAGCCCCGAACGGACTCCAGATCAGCCCTCCCGAGAGAGATTAGGGCTTGGCGGCGGCTCCATGTCATGAAACGCGATGAAACTTTCTCCTTGATTTTTTTCTCCCCAAGACGGTATATATGGAGTTGGCGTTGAGGCCGGGAGGTGTCCAGGGGGCCCACGAGATAGGGGGCCGCGCCCTAGGGGGGGGGGGGCGCCCCCTATCTCGTGGATAGGCCGTGGGCCCCCTGGCACTAATTCTTTCGCCAAAAATTCTTATTAAATCTGAAAAGTGTCTCCATGGATTTCCAGGACATTCTGAGAACTTTTCTTTTCTACACATAAAACAACATCATGGCAGTTCTGCTGAAAACAGCGTCAGTCCAGGTTAGTTTCATTCAAATCATGCAAGTTAGAGTCCAAAACAAGGGCAAAAGTGTTTGGAAAAGTAGATACATTGGAGATGTATCAAGCGACATCCTACAGTAGTACACCTTGATTGTTTTAGGTACGTAACGCTGCATAATGACTGTTTGATTTGTTTCCTAACTATTCTTCATGCAAGACTTTCCATATTTCCATTTTATTTCTGTTTTCACTACTCCCTCCGTCACAGTTTAGAAGGCACCCTCCAGATTTCATGCATTTCCAGAATTGAGAAGGATTAAGACGCATTTCATTTACTGCCTAGTAGTACACCATGCATCAGTAATTAGGAGTACTAGTAGCTGCATGCATGGTGTAAAGGTGGGGTGGAAACCCGGGGTGTGAACGTGGTGTGGCATTGGTCTTCACCAATGCATGCAAGGAGGCTGCTCGTTTACTGGAGGTGGGGTTTACTGAAGCATTGACTTCTCAGCTAGTTAGGCGCATACAATTAACTATGCTGTTTTTTAGTTGAACGCATGCAAGAAATGGAGCCAATCGCTGCATACCTTGGTTCCAGTTATCTGGGCTACATGCCCTGTAAACTGTGACGGAGGGAGTATTAGACATGCAAGACTTGCCGTACAATAAATTGCATTAATGTTTGATTTTTTTCTGAACTACAATGGGTATCTAGTATGCGTATTTTTGTTTCCTAACTATTTAATATGGGTATCTAATACTTATTGATGGAAATATGCCGACGTGGGGAGGGCTGATAGAAATATGTCATAGAGGCAATACTATTCTATTATTATATTTCAGTGTTTATAACTAAGATTTTATATTTTGTGCTATAACTTCTATGATCCTCGAATACGCGATTCAGTGGAAAACTCATATGCACGTGTGGAATGGTAAACGGTAAAAATCTGATTCCTAGTCTCGCCTCTAAGACCAGCTCAAATGTTGTTTGTGATCATGTTTTCCGGATCTTGAGATATCGTTAAGTGTAACGATAGTTTCAAAATGACATTGAGAATATGATGTTGGAAGAATGATCATATTGAATTGACCCAAACTTGATTGTTATACTATGAGATGCTATCGTCACAAGTCAATCGTTATAACATGGAGAGTTTACTTATGCTTTAGTTCCTTAGACCATGAGAGTATCATAGTTACTTCTTACCGTACGATGGACTTTAGGGTTGCTCAAACGTCATCTGTAACACGGTGATCATAACGATAACTTACAGGTTGACGGGAAAGTTCGACAAGAGACTAGAGAGCTCAAGAGTGGATTTGCTCCTCCAACGATGGAGATATACTCTTAGGGCCCTCTCAGTGTGACGACATCCATCATCATCTGGCTAGACACGGGCGACTATGTCACGGGGATGCTGGAACATGTCAACGAGAAATAAGAACAAAACTAGTAATGAGAAGACCGGTATAGTGAGCATGAGAATGACTCAAGAGGATACCGTTACATCTCACCTCGGGTTTTGTAAAGTATCATGAAGCAAAGGGAATAGCACATGATAACCAAAGTTTCACTCAAATCTCATCCGTGTACTCATAGGGATCCATATAGACGTCCAGGGTTCCGCTATCGGTCATTGAACGAAAGGGGTTTTGTTCATGTCTATGTTTTACTGAACCTACAATGTCACAAGTTTAAGGTAATCACAATCTGTTGAGTGTTAGTAGGACAGGAGTAATAAGGAAATATTTATGTAATAGTTTCATTAATATTGAAATAGTTTCAAGAAGAACTGGAAGCGTTTCGCGGTCACTAGAAGGGTTTCAGGGTTTACCGTGTAATATCGGATAAAACCAATAAATAATATGTAGGTGGAAAATGTTTTCGGAGATGTTAAATTAACACTAAAAGGATCTAATAATAGTTAGGAGGCTTTTATATTTAATTAAATATCAACGGACCTTAAAAGACCAAGTGGTGGAAAGCATATTGGGCAACCATGGCCCAATAGTGGTGGCGCCCCCTTTCCTTCATGGAGAAGGAAGGGGGAGGCCAAGTTGGAGGAGGATACGATGGTGCAAAATACCGTCAGATCCTTTGGTAGGGGTCCAAGCGCAGTTGGAAGTCCTGGATCAGAGGTCACATGAGGGGTTTATCCAGGTTGGGGCCTCCGAAGAGTAATGCCCTATGTCCTGTTGGTTTTCATTATTCATGGTGGAGCGATACCTCCTGCGAGGGATTACAATGGTGTATGAGATTGCTACTGGTTGTCCTATCTGTGGATAGATGATGAGGACCCTAGACCTCCCTTTATATAGGCAGGAGAGGTCTAGGGTTTACACGGTAGATTTTATCTGGGGCGCTACCGCCCTCTAATCTCGACCATGAAGGTCGCCTTTGCCTCCTAGGGTTTGCTTCTCGTCTTGAGCCTAGTAGCCCCCTTGTAGTTGATGAGGTCGGGCTCTGTGGTGCTTAGCCACCCCTAGTATAGGACCTGGTCATGATTCCCCCTCCTCTTGGCGAGCGCAAGGGGTGAATCCTTCCCCCCTTGTGGCGCCCCCTTGCCTCCCTCCAACCTATATATACTACATGATCTTGACTTTTGGAGATGCAAGTTTTGGAGCATCCTCTAGTTCTCTAGTTATCGTTCCAGTTGATCCAGTTAGAGATAGATCTAATCCTCTCCAGTCCTCGCAATTAGAAGCCTGGTGTGGTTCTAATCCCCTCTTTCTAATTCTCCGACGATGATTAGTTCTGGAAGTCGAAGTGCCGTCGGACCGTGAAGACTGTACGCTTGTAAACTATGGAGAGACCATGCTATCGATCTTCCGTTCGAGGGATCGTTCCTGAACAGTTTGAGGGACTTCATCATCGATCTTCATCAAGTTCGAGGGATCATTCATGAACGGTTCGAGGGACCTCAAGTACGATCTACACCGACTCTTCTTTCACTGCAACCCGGAGTTGGTAACGATCCGATCCAAACCACATCTTCATAGTGTTCCTGGTTGATTATAGGATGATCTTTTTTACTTTCTACTATGTTTCCCAATAGTGGCATTAGCGCGGTTCTATGAGTATATGCAGGTTTCGATCTAGATCACATGTGGATGTGAGAGTTTGATGTTCTTGCTACACTTCCCTCAAATATTGCTTCGGTTCAGTTAATTGACATCATGATGTAGCTTTTCACAAAGTTGCATCACACCCCAGGATCTACATGATTTGCTTGTTGAATCACGACGGATCTACGGGATTGGGAGAAGCAAGAGAAAAGAAGACGTGGCACAAACTCATTTTTTTCAAAATTGAAATTAACTGGATGAATGAAAAGGAGAACACCGAACCACTACGAAGAAAGAAGGTAGGGGAAAACATATGTTGCCCGGTCATACTTGGTTCATCGCACCACATGATCTACGGGATTTGCTTGTTGAGTCACACCACTGGATCTACGTGATTGGGAGAAGCAAGAGAGTGATTGGGAGAAGCAAGAGAAAAGAAGACGTGGTACAGACTCATTTTTTCAAAATTAAAATTATCTGGATGAATGAAAAAGAGAGCACCGAACCACTCTGAAGAAAGAAGGTAGAGGAAAACATATGTTGTTCGTCCAAACTTGTTGCATCGTGGCGTGGGATGTGCATAATTGGGAGAAGCTAGAGAGGAAAAAAAAGGTGCTCGTCCATACTTGTAGCGTCGCACTGTTGCATCTACGCAATTGGGTGGAGCAAGGAAAAGAGTTGAAAAATCAATATCATCGTAAGTTATTGGGGGAGAAGAGAGAAAAGAAATCAAAATCATCATAATTGTTTGTGGGGAAGCGAGAGAAAAAAATCAAAATCATTTGAATAAACAAAAACATGACTAGGAGAAGCAAGAGGAAAATAAGTAAGAGCATTATTAAAAAAATTAAAATAATCTGAAAAAACAAAAAGACCAACCATGTACGTCTACACGGATCTGACAATCGTATGGCATTAGGCGAACCCAATAGCCATACGTCGGCCTTTTACCTCCGCGGACCCGTTAGATCAGCGCTAACTGATTCGTGACCGCATCGTTGGTGACAACCGGATCAGTACCAGCGTATTTAAGCAGCCAAGTTGCCTACCAAGCTTGCAGTGTGGTACTAAATAACGGCGAACCGATCGGTGTGCTCGTTTTGCTCGTTTCCGGTGCACCAGCAGCTGAACGCTCGCTGGGCCGTCCTCGCCCTCGGTCCACCAGCTAAGCTGGGCCTCTAAAGAAAATAAAAGTAGCGATTTGTGTTTTGAGCGGAAGAAAGAGGTAGCGACTTTGGGTGACAACGAGCGCTGCGCTGCGCGGTGTGGTTTCGACCACACGACCAACGGAATAGTACACAACCTGAAGCTGTTGTCTCAAGAGAAAAAAAAAAGACTGAGCATGCTTCTTTTTTTTGCGATAAAATTTTCGTTCTATTCATCTTCTATCATGGCAGTACAACGGACACCAGAAATAATAAAAATTACACGTAGATATGTAGGCCACCTAGCAGCAACGAGTATAAACATTGAAGCGAGCCGAAGGCATGCCACCGTCATCACCCCTCCCTCGCTGGAGTCGGGCAAAAAAGAAATTATAGTCCCTCCGTCCCAAAATTCTTGTCTTGGATTTGTCCCAAGACAAGAATTTTGGGACGGAGGGAGTAGTAGACAGTCGAAAAGTCATTGTGCTAAGCCCACATAGGACCAGCGCAACAGAACAACAACCGCCGTCGATGAAGAGTAACGTAGATCGGAAGGATTGAACCTGAAGACACCAACATAGACGAATTATGACTAGATCCGAGCAAATTCACCAAGGACATTTCTGCCGGAGACACACCTCCACATGCCCGCCAACGATGCTAGACACATCATCGAGATGGGGGCTAGGCGGGAAGAAACTTATTATATCTTAAGGGAGTCGTTGTCGTCTCGTCTTCCTGAGCATGACATAAACCCTAACAAAACTCGAATGAATATCTAAAAACAGAGCCCTCTCACCGGCAAGGGCACCATGCCCTAAGCCCACAAGAGACGAGGCGGACCGGTGACAACACGTTATTACTATAATTTTGGTGGTGGGCCAAGGAGAATAAATGTCCTTTGATCCTCTGGCCAAAGTACATTGCAGCGTCATAATTTTTCCTGTTTTCAAGGTTTGTTCCACCGGAAAAGGAACTTTATTAAGAGGTAAGAATATCTACAGTCAAACCCTCCATATCCATTCCAAATGCATGGCAGGGCTGTCGGGTAACTCTACGGATGAAAATTGCCACCTAACTGGACTTGGCAAATCAGGCCCAAATGCCCGGACTGACCGAAACTCCCCATATCCGGCCCATGTCTGGGGAGGATACGAGGATGCCCGGACACACCTGCAATGTAGGACTGATAGCAAGAGCCCAAGACAATTCACCATATCCATTCCCCAACCCCTCCTTGCTCGACAATCCCTCTCCTCTTCTTTTTTGACCCTTGTCCGGACAGCCGCCACCGGAATTCCACTGCCATTGTTGCTCCAACATCATCCCCAAACCAGGGCAGCGCCATCAGAGGGGCAAAGCCACACAACTGCCGATGATGCTGCAACTAGTCAAGGTCACCACCAGCGTACGCTGCCCTGGTATTTCCAACTCCCCCATATATACACCTCGTGCTCTTCGTGTTCGATGAAATGTTCGAGTTGATTTTTTTTATTCTTTTGGTCATTACTTCTAGGCCAATGATGAATTCGTCGTGGACTGATGGTGGTGGGAATCCCGACCTTGATGAATTTACACTCAACGAGTTCATCACCTCGCCGGATTGGACGATGAAGATGCTGAAATGATGATGATGTTGAGCATCCAAGAGGAGATGGAGCAATATAGGAGAACTTCCTGAACTTCAAGGGTTCCATAGAGGGTCGGGGAGTTATTTCCCGAGATAGGATCTTTGGTGCACGGATTCTATACACATACCAATTCACATGTGAGCCAACATACTGAAAGTTTCTTTCGACGGTTCTACTGAATGAGCAGAAATTTGTTCTTGCATGTAGTGACTGTTGTGGACAAGGCTGATGACACCTTCAAGCTACGGAAGAATTGTTGCGGACAACTTTTCTTCTCTCCACTACAGAAATGCACCGCTACTCTAAAGATGCTTGTTATGGTAAAGGCACATACGCAATTGATACTGAAATCCGGATGGGAAAGACATGGTCCTGAACACCACAGTGCAATTGGAGCGCATTGTGATGAAGGTATTTGGACCTGAGTACCTAAGAGAGCCAACTGTGGAGGATACAGAGAAATTGTTGGCAGTTGGAGCATCAAGAGGATTCCTAGGTATGTTAGGTTCAGTTGATTGTATGCACTGGCAATGGAAGAACTTCCCAAAACATTTGTGTGGCCAATACAAAGGTCACATGAAAGAAGCCACCATCATACTTGAAGCATTGGCATCGAAGGATGAGGGTGAAGGGGCAGCCAGCATGCATGATTTTGAGAAGCCCAGTGTTCAAGTTAGCCTCCCGGAACAAGAGAAGAGAGCATTGCCAATTTTCTAGAGATGCATCAACAACTGTGATATCAATAGGTGCATATGCAACTTATGGATGAATCTTGTTTAGCATATGTGGATTCACACTAGAAATTAGTAAACCTTGCTTTTTAGTTTATCGATTATGCACTATGAACAATATTTATGTTTCAAGTATGTTTGGATTATGTATTCTTAAGTACGAATAATTTCTATTTGTGTCCACTACTTATTCTTTACCCAAGATGATTGACGTGCATGTTTTTGCATGTATTTAATGTTTTGAGAGTAAGGATTGTGGTTGCCAAGTGAGGTATTCGAGGGTCGCCCGATCATTGTCCGAGGACGCGTTTGGGCACGTCCAGGAACGCATAGGGACCTGGATTAGGCAATTTTGGTTGTAGATGATCTAATAGAACTACCTTTTCTCTTCTTCTATAAAACACATGACATGTTGTTTCAACATCCACCAGAGAACTACCAACATTGCTAGGATCAAACTTCACAACCGCATGAAACTTTGAGGTATTTTGCTTGTCGCTGGCGCTATGTGGGTGCTCTTTTGAGAACATCATCATTTCATTGCTCCATACGATGTAGATGTGCCGTCCTTTACCTCCACTACCACCTTACAATCTGACGCTACGTAGACTTTCTAAATGTCGAGATCATCTGAGATAGCCAACGCCTCCCTGATAGCTAGGGTCTCAAGAACTTCCGAATCATCAATGCTTTCGAAAACCATGGCGGACGCACCTATAAAAGCTCCTTGAGAATCTCTGCATATAGTTCCAATCGCTCCAAAACCTCCCGCTCACGAGACCACTGCATCCACATTGACTTTCACCTGCTCCGTAGGAGGAGGGATCCACCCCGTCCAGCTTGAAGGCAATGATGGTAGTTGTGTTGCTGGCAGTTTCTTGATTTATTGTAGGTCCGCGATATAGCTGTGGTGATAAAGCTATGTGTAGACAAGGGGTTTAATAGATACGTTCATGGATGACCTTGCGGCGTGCATGCCAATAGCCAAAAGGGTTACTATCATCGTAACGAAATCCTTCTGTGGTAACAATTCATTGAGCATGACCAACCATTCTTTCGCATTCTCTTTCCTAGCTTGTCATACAAGCTATGAGGGGCGCCCCACTTTGTTATTGGGCCATATGGCCCAATAACACTCCACCACTTGGCCTTTTTATATTTTCTTTGGCACTTTGATATTAAATTAATTCTAAAAGCCTCTTAATCAATATTAGAACCTTTTATTATTAATTTAACATCTCCGGAAAGATTTTCCACCTATATATCAATTCCCTTTATTATCCAGTAAACCCCGAATTGTTCGGGTAACTTTGAAACGCTTCCGGTTTCTATCAGAACTATTTGTAATATTCATGAAACTATTTCATAAATATTTTCTCACAACTCTTACTCCACTAGCACTCAACATATCGTGATTCCCTTAAGCTTGTGACCCTGTAAGTTTAGTAAACGTATACATGAACAAAATCCCTTCCGTTCAATGACCAATAGCGGAACTGTGGAGGTCCATATTGATCCCTATGAGTACACAAATGATATTCAATTGAATTGTCATCTGCTATTCCCTTTGCTTCATGATAATTTACATAACCCTATCTGAAATATGTTAGTATCCTCTTGAGTCATTCTCATGCTCACTATACCGGTCTTCTTGTTACCGGTTTTCTTCTTTCCCTTTTACATGTTCTGGCATCCCTGTGACCTAGTCACCTGTGTCTGGCCAGATGATGATGGATGTCGCCACACTGAGAGGGCCCTAAGAATATATCTCCATCACTTGAGGAGTAAAATCCCACTCTTGAGCTATCTAGCCTCTTGTCAAACTTTCCAATGAACCTGAAAGTTGTCATTATCATCACCATGTTACAAATGACGTTTGAGCAACCCCAAAGTCCATCGTCCGGTTATAAGTGACTATCATACTCTCATGGTCTAAGTAATTAAAGCATACATGAACACTCTGTGTTATATCGATTGACTTATGATGATTGTATCTCAAAGTATAACAAACAAGTTGGTTCAATTCAATATGATTGTTGTTCTAACGTCATACTCTTAATGTTGTTTTGGCACTATCTTTACACTTAACGATATCCCAAGATCTGTAAAACATGATCAGCATAAAAACTTGATCTAGTCCTAGAGGCGAGACTAGGAATCAGGTTTGCCGTTTACAATTCTACATGTGCTTTTGAGATTTTCAATGAATCGCATATTCCAGAATCATAGATGTTATAACATAGAATATAAACTCTTAATTAGAAACCTGGAAATAAATAATACAATATTATTGCCCCTAGGGCATATTTCCAACAATCTGGTATACTGATAGTAACCCCACCCCTTAATCAAATGAAAGCTCTTTAATTCATGAAAAATATGTGTACTAGATCCATCAAGAATTACTAGTCGCTCAAACGGATGTATGTAACACTAGTATAATGTTATATGTTATTGCCAACATAGAGTAGGGCATCTCCAACGCTGACCCCCAAATTTCCCCCCGCATCCGTCCATAGACCGGGCGGCGGCTGGTGGGGGGAGGGGGAGTACACAAACATGGATGTGGGAGTGACGACCCACAAGAATAGGGGATCAACCACGTAATCCTTTCGGTAAGTAAGAGTGTCGAACCTAATGAGGAGCAGAAGGAAATGATGAGTGATTTTCAGCAAGGTATTCTCTTTAAGTACTAAAAATAGCAGTTATATATATTTTTGTAATAAGATAATTCGTAACAAGTAGCAATAGTAACAAAAGTGCAGCAAGGTGGTCCAATCCTTTTTATAGCAAAGGAGAAGCCAGAAAGTTCTCTTATATAAAGCAAAATGCTCTTGAGGACACATGGGAATTCCCCCCAAGTTATGTTCATCATGTTTAGTTGAATCGCATTCACTACTTTGATAATTTGATATGTGGGTGGACTGGTACTTGGGTGCAGTTCTTACTTGAACAAGTAACCCACTTATGATTACCCCCTCTCGCAAGCATCCACAACTACGAAAGAAGAATTAAGATAAATCTAACCATGTCATAAAACCCATGGATCCAAATCAGACCCTTACGGAATAGCGCATAAACTAGGGTTTAAGCTTCTGTCACTCTAGCAACCCATCATCTACTTATTACTCCACAATGTCTTCCATTAGGCTTGAGTATGGTGAAGTCTCATGTAGTTGAAGTTCACATGACACCACTAAATGAAGCAACAACATACATGTCATCAAAATATCGAACGAATACCAAATTCACATGATTACTTATGACAAGACTTCTCACATGTCCTCAAGAACAAAAGTAACTACTCACAAATCATATTAATGTTCAAGATCATAGGTGTGTTGAATATGCTTGAGGATCTGAACATATAATATTCCACCAAATAAACCAACTAGCATCAACTATAAGATGTAATCAACACTACTAGTAACCCACAGGTACCGATCTGAGGGTTTGGCACAAAGATTGAATATAAGAGATGAACTAAGGTTTGAGATGAGATGGTGCTGGTGAAGATGTTGATGAAGATTGGTCCTCCCACGATGAGAGGATTGTTGGTGATGTCGATGGCTCTGATTTCCCCCTCCCAGAGGGAAGTATCCCTGGCGGAATCGCTCTACTGGAGAGAAAAAGTGCTCCTACATAGGTTCCGCCTCGAGGTGGCGGTGCTTTGTCCCGAAAGTCTTTTTATTTTTCTAGGTAAGAACCCTTCATATAGCAGTAGATGGGCACCAAAAGCCGGTTATGGGCCCCACAAGGCATCATGGCGCAACTTGGGGGTGGCTGCACCCTGTTGCCTTGTGGGCAACTGGTGGGCCCCCTTTATTATTTCTTTTCTCTAGTATTTTTTATATATTTGATAGAAAATCTCTGTAAAGTTTTAGGTCATTTGGTGCTATGTAGAATAGGTATCTCTGTTGTAGCTCTTTTAGGTCCAGAATTCAAGCTGCCGGTAATCTCCCTCTCCATATAAATTTTGTATATTAAGAGATAAAAGGTATTATAATTGCATTATAAAATGAAATAATGACCAGAAACATTATAAATGGCAGTAGGAAACATGATGCGAAATGGACATATCAACTCCCCCAAGCTTAGACCTCGCTTGTCCTCAAGTGAAAGTCGAACTCGATAATCATGACTACATGTTTAGAGAGAGAGAGAGGTGTTGATAAAAACAAAATGCAGACATGATAGCATCATGATCAATAACATAGCAGCAATCACTAATCATATGGATTGTCATAAACAGGTAACAATTCATTCACAAACTTCAAGTACAAAGTATAAACTTTTTGAAAACAAGCAAACTATGTTCTCAGTCATCGAAACAATCACAATTCATCGTATTTCCAGGAAGAGTCTATGTAAGAGCTTTTGTTTTAGAGAGTTCACATACTCAACCATCATTTAGTCTTCCATGTTCGCTAACACATAATGCATATGATTGGGAACAAACGCTTTTGTTGGACACATAGGAAGATAGAGATGTATTGTTTTCACCTCCTAACTTATTTACCTCAAGGATAATGTCAACAATAATAATTCATGATCACCTACATCCAACTATATATATATACCTAGATCATTCCCCACCACATTATGCTTGCCACATAAAGGAATAATAAGAAAGGAATAGGGATAATCAGTATTGAATCTTGCATAAAAGTAAATACAAAAAGTAAAAGATTGGCCCTTCACAGAGGGAAGCAGAGGTTGCCATGCACTTTTTATTTTTGAATGTGCAAGCTCACAATGTAAAGGAATGTCACTTTATATTGCCCCTTATGATAGCAACCTTTATTGTGCAGTCCCTCACTTTTATATCTTTGCCATCACAAGATCATACAAATCTTATTTTCCCTTGCAATAAAAGATCATACATTTTTAGGAGCAATTTGTATTTCTTTATGCACCGATAACAACTTACTTGCAGGATCTTATTCAATCCATAGGTAGATATGGTGTACTCATATGGAAGAAACTAGATTTAGGGATTTTGGACGCACAAGTAGTATCTCTACTTAGTGTGAATTTTGGCTACCAAAAGTTCGAAAACAAGCACCACATGTTAGAGGATCCAAGACAATATAACTTGTATGTGAATGTAAGCAAACATAACTCATTATGTTGTCTTCCTTGTCCAACATCAACTATTTGACCATGCAAAAAATATATTTGACGGGGGATCACAATCATAAAAGATGTCCAAGATAGTATATTTATATGTGAATGTCCTCTATGACCAATGCTATGAATTGCATCCATGACCAATGCTATGTTTGTTAATCTCCTATAAATTTCATCAATCATACTTTTTCTATGTGAAGTCATTACTCCCCATGGGATTGGCATATACTCTTTCTATTTCTTTTTATTGTTGAGACTGAAACAAGAAAGTAAACAAGCAAAACTCAATTACTCTTTATTATATAACTCTCACACTCGATTGCATAGAAAGATAACTAAGAAAACACTTGAAACTAAAGCATACTAAACTTTTAATCTTCCAAGTCATGCAATAACTAAGGATCGAACTAAGATAGATAATGATGGTAAAAAGTGATGGTGATACGATACCGGGGCACCTCCCCCAAGCGTGGAACAAGTCAAGGGTGGTGCCCATACCCATATACTCAAGTTTCTTTCTTCGGTGAAGGTGGTGATGAAGTATGCTTGTCCTTCGTCTTCCAAGGCGTAGGTTCTCCACCATAAAAGGATGAATGTGTCTCCGGGATCCTAAAACTTGCAGCTAAACTCATGCCCTTAAACCTGGGCTCATACTCATAGGTTTGGCTTTGCAGAGCGAAGATTTGATCTTGCAGGTGATGACCCACAAGTATAGGGGATCAATTGTAGTCCTTTCAGTAAGTAAGAGTGTCGAACACAATGAGGAGCAGAAGGAAATGACAAGCGGTTTTCAGCAAGGTATTTTCTGCAAGCACTGAAATTTTCGGTAACAGATAGTTTGATAGCAAGGTAATTTGTAATGAGCAAATAATAGTAACGGTAACAAAGGTACATCAACGTAGACCAATACTTTATGTAGCAAAGGACAGGCCGAAACAATCTCTTATAATAAGCAAAGTGTTCTTGAGGACACATGGGAATTTCGTGTAGTCACTTTCATCATGTTTGTTTGATTCGTGTTCGCTACTTTGATAATTTTATATGTGGGTGGACCGGTGCTTGGGTGTTGTTCTTACTTGAACAAGCCTCCCACTTATGATTAACCCCTCTCACAAGCATCCGCACTACGAAATAAGAATTAAGGTAAATCTAACCATAGCCTTAAACATGTGGATCCAAATCAACCCCTTACAGAATAGCGCATAACCTAGGGTTTAAGCTTCTGTCACTCTAGCAACCCATCATCTACATACTACTCCACAATGCATTCCCTTATGCCCAAAGATGGTGAAGTGTCATGTGGTTGACGTTCACATGACACCACTAAGAGAATCAACAACATACATATCATCAAAATACCGAACGAATACCAAATTCACATGATTATTTATGAAAAGATTTCTCCCATGTTCCCAAGAACAAAAGTGACTACTCACACATCACTCATGTCCAAAATCAGAGGGGTATTGAATAGCATAATGGATCTGAACATATAATATTCCACCAAATAAACCAACTAGCATCAACTACAAGATGTAACCAACACTGCTAGTAACCCACATGTACCAATATGAGGGTTTGGGACAAATCTTGAATACAAGAGATGAACTAGGGTTTGAGATGAGATGGTGCTGGTGAAGATGTTTATGAAGATTGGTCCTCCCATGATGAGAGGATTGTTGGTGATGTCGACAGCTTCGATTTCCCCATCCCCGTGGGAAGTTTCTCCGGCGAATCGCTCCGCTGGAGAGCAAAAGTGCTCCCGCCCAAGTTCCACCTCGAGATGGCGGTGCTCCGTCCTAAAAGTCCTCTCCTCATTTTTCTTTGTCAAAACCCTTAATATAGCAGAAGATGGGCACCGTAAGCCAGCTATGGGCCCCCACAAGGCATCAGGGCGCGGCTGGGGGATGGTCGTGCCATGTTGCCTTGTGGGCAACTAGTGGGCCCTCTCTAGTATTTATTTGCTCTATTATTTTCTTATATATTCAGTAAAAAATCTCCATTAAGTTTCAGGTCATTCGGAGCTATGTAGAATAGGTATCTCTGGTGTAGTTCTTTTAGGTCTAGAATTCCAGTTGCCAGTAATCTCCCTCTCCAGATAAATCTTGCAAATTTAGAGAGAAAGGCATTAGAATTGCATTAAAAATGAAATAATGACCAAAACATTATAAATAGCAATAGGAAACCTGATGCAAAATGGACATATCAGGGAGCTGGCCTTCCAAAACTAGCCACATATGCCCGCCTGCATTTCAAATAAATTTGAGTGAAAATGAACAAATTTGATTCAAGCTCACATAAAAACGAACCATGTTCATTTAAACTAGAATAATTTTTAGAGAAAACTGGACGATATTCAAATGGTGAACTAGAAACCTTAATGTAAACCTAACCTTACACTACCCTATACTTGAGGGTGACCTCATAGGCCATGTCGGGCTGGCCGGTGGCTCCTCCTCATCATCGCCGAAGCCATTGTTGGAGTCGGGGTCATCCTCGGTCTTTGGGTGGCGGAAGGGCGCAGTGTTGCAGTAGGGCTTCCTAGCAGCAGCTTGACACTCGCGGATGATCCTCCCCACTTGCTCATGTGTCATGCGTAGTGCAGTCGTGACCACCGATGATGGGGGGGGGAGGTCAGTGTGCCTTTGAGGAGCGGTCTCTCAAAGAGACCATTCCTGGTCATACTTGGCCATCTCCTTGTCGAGGCAGCGGAGACGGCGCTTGCTCGTCTCCACTGTCGTGGTGGAGCGGTCCAGGTCCTAGTCTATGACCAGCTCCGGGTCTGTCGCAAGGTGTGGGGGCGAGACATGGGAGTCCGTGAACTCCGATCGGTGCATCGCGTTGCGCCTGTCCTCCGGCGTCGCTCCCTGTCAGCGTACTCTGCAGTCGTGAGGATGCTCCAGGAGGACGAGCTGCTGCCCTCACCGCCGAGGTAGTGGCGAAGGCAGTCGCTCACATTCGTGGCGATTGCATGTGGCAGGGGAGGCGGCGAGCGCCACTCTCCTTGATGCGGCGGGGTAGCAGAGAGTGTTGCTCCTCCTTCACGCACCCGGGCGGCGGCAAGAGCCGCTCCTCCTTGACGCATAGGGAAGATGGCGTAAGGGGATCCTCCTTGACGTGGCGTCCGATTTGGATGTTGTGTTGCGTGGGGGAGAGCGGGGAGGGGGCGCGGGCTCTAGCTTTACGCGAATGAGTGTATCCGGTGGCGTTGCCGGGCCATTGACATGGAGGATAGAATGATGGAGCATGACCTTGATCTACTGCTCGTACTCCTCGCCAGTCATGTGCCACTTTTTGAGCTTGTGTTGATTTTTCCCTTGAAGTGAAAAGGGTGATGCACAAAGTAGAGATAAATATTTCCCTCAGTTAAGAACCAAGGTATCAATCTAGTAGGAGGCACAAGCAAGTCTCCAATATATGCACCTACACAAACTAACTAACACTTGCACACAACACGAAAATGGGGTTGTCAATCCCTTCACGGTCACTTGCAAGAGTGAGATCTAATAGAGATATATAAAAAAGATAAGTAAAAGGCAAAATAAATTAAATATAAATAAATTGCAGCAAGGTATTTTTGGGTTTTTGATTTTATAGATCTGAAAATATATGATGGAAAATAGACCCGGGGGTCACAGGTTTCACTAGAGGCTTCTCTCTTGAAAAAGCATACATTGGGTAAACAAATTATTGTTGAGAAATTGATAGAAAAGTGCAAAGTTATGATGATATCTAAGGCAATGATCATGAATATAGGCATCACGTCTGCGACAAGTAGACCGACTCCTGCCGCATCTACTACTATTACTCCACACATCGACCGACTCCTGCCTGCATCTACAGTATTAAGTTCATAAGAACAGAGTAACGCCTTAATCAAGATGACATGATGTAGAGGGTGAAGGAAATATGCCCTAGAGGCAATAATAAAGTTATTATTTATTTCCTTATATCATGATAAATTTTTATTATTCATGCTAGAATTGTATTAACCGGAAACATAATACATGTGTGAATATATAGACAAACAGAGTGTCACTAGTATGCCTCTACTTGACTAGCTTGTTAATTTAAGATGGTTATGTTTCCTAACCATGGACAAAGAGTTGTTATTTGATTAACGGGATCACATCATTAGTTGAATGATCTGATTGACATGACCCATTCCGTTAGGCTAGCACTTGATCGTTTAGTATGTTGCTATTGCTTTCTTCATGACTTATACATGTTCCTGTAACTATGAGATTATGCAACTCCCGTTTATCAGAGGAACACTTTGGGTACTACCAAACATCACAACGTTACTAGGTGATTATAAAGGAGTACTACAGGTGTCTCCAAAGGTACATGTTGGGTTGGCATATTTTGAGATTAGGTTTTGTCACTCCGATTGTCGGAGAGGTATCTCTGGGTCCTCTCGGTAATGCACATCACTATAAGCCTTGCAAGCAATGTAGCTAATGAGTTAGTGACGGAATGATGCATTACGTAACGAGTAAAGAGACTTGCTGGTAACGAGATTGAACTAGGTATTGGATACCGACGATCGAATCTCGGGCAAGTAACATACCGACGACAAAGGGAACAAAGTATGTTGTTATGTGGTTTGACCGATAAAGATCTTCGTAGAATTTGTAGGAGTCAGTATGGGCATCTAGGTTCCGCTATTGGTTATTGACCAAGAATAGTTCTAGGTCATGTTTACATAGTTCTCGAACCCGTAGGGTCCGCACGCTTAAGGTTTCGATGACAGTTATATTATGAGTTTATGAGTTTTGATGTACCGAAGGAGTTCAGAGTCCCGGATGTGATCATGTATATGATGAGGAGTCTCGAAATGGTCGAGACATATGAAAGCACATTTGCTCCCGGGTGCTTTTGGTAATTAATGACAACATACTTTGTGGTTGGACTAATGCTTTTATCAAGTATGTTTCAGAAATTCAATCACATTGGCATGGCAAAAGGACTAAAGAAGTGGACCCTCAAAATGCTAAGGCAAGCATTGGCAAAAGCTCAAGACTCCATTTTTGGTTTAGTGATCCAAGATCACATTGAGTCCATAGGAAAAGCCAATACTATTAAAAGGGATGAGGTTATGATGATGATCCGTTGCTCAAGTGCTTAGTGATACATCTCCTAAACTATCAGAACTTTCACCGCCATATACACTCATAAGTAGTCTCGGTCCCACCGATATTCCAAACTCACCACACCGAGATGAACCACCTCAGCCATAAGCCAAACCCTAAAAACTCGGATTTTCCGATTCTCAACTCGGTCTTACCAAACTTGAGTTGCCAAGCTTCAGAATCTTCTCACATCAAATCGGTGTCACCAAGATGATGAAGTCGGTCCCACCGAAATTGGCATGCTCTTGTCATTGCACGAATCGGGCTAACCGAGATTGTATATTCGGTCCCACCGAAAATCCCAACGTTCACATTATTTGAACTATCGGTCTCACCGACTTGTCCACTTCGGTCCCACCGAGATTTCTCAAATGTGTGTAACGGTTGGATTTTGTGTGGAGGCTATTTATACCCCTCCACCCCCTCTTCATTCGTGGAGAGAGCCATCAGAAAGAACTACCACTCCTACCTTACATTTCTGAGAAGATAACTACCTACCCTTGTGTTGAGATCAAGTTGCTCCACTCCCACCATATGAAGCTTGATCTCTAGCCTTCCCAAGTTGCTTTCCACTCAATCCTTTCTTCCACCACAGCCAAATCAGTGAGGAGAGTTGAGTGTTGGGGAGATTATCATTTGAAGCACAAGAGCAAGGAGTTCATCATCATCTACAACATCTATTACCTTTTTGAGGGTGGTGCCTCCTAGATTGGTTAGGTGTCGCTTGGGAGCCTCCTTCATCAAGATATGGAGTTGAACTAAGAAGTTTGTAAGGGCAAGGAGATCGCCTACTTCGTGAAGATCTACCCCGAGTAAGGCTAGCCCTCCGTGGGCGTAGGCCATGATGGAATAGACAAGGTTGCTTCTTCGTGGACCCTTCGTGGGTGGAGCCCTCCGTGGACTCTCGCAGCTGCTACCTCCGTGGGTTGAAGTCTCCATCAACGTGGAAGTACGATAGACCACCTATCGGAACCACGAGAAAAATCACCGCTCCAAATTGCGCTTGATCTTCTCCACTTCTCTTTACTACTTGTGCAATTTACTTTCCGCTGCCCATACTCTAGAATTGCATGTGTAGTGTGCTACTTGACTTGTGTGTTATGCAAAATCTGCCAAAATCTGTTCTTGATAAAAGACAGAATTTTTATCTTGTCGAGTAGTCTAATCACCCCCCCTCTAGACACTCTCACCTTCTTCGATCCCTCAATTGGTATCAGAGCTTTGGTCTCCATTGCTTTTGTGTACACACCATTGGAGGAAGATGGACGTGTCTACGTTCGGGAGTGTTAGCCATAGAGTGCCTATTCTTAATGGAGTGTCCTATAACTCGTGGAGGATTGAAATGCTTATTATCTTTAAGACTTACAACTTGCGCAAATATGTTGAGACCCCCTATGTGCCTCCATTTGACCCCTTGCACCCTAGCATGGATGAAGAGCTTGATTTGCTTCGTAACCTTGGAACTGTAAATCTTATCATTAGAGGGTTACCCGATAACTTGCTTAAGCTCGTTACAAACTTTGAGTGCGCCTATGCTATGTGGAAGTTCTTGGAAGAACTTTATCCGACTACTCTCGAGAGGTCTTGATGAAATTCTATACAAGACTATTGAATTTGATATGATGCGCCCTAATGATCCCAACTTTGATAAATGCTTCTTTGAGCTTCGTGATCTTATGAAAAGAAGGGTGATCCCGGTCTTATCAATGTTCTAATTAGAAATGCTCTTTATTGCATTCCGATGATTATTGTCACATTGACAAAACTAATGTAAGTAGTTATCAAATTGACCTAGGTGTTGATGATGAACAATCTATGGGTCAATATGATGATGAGCATGAGCATGATGATGATTATCCGATTCGACACCGAGCTAGACAAGATCATGAAGAGTCTCAATCTTATGGCGAATCTGAGAGACTACATATCCGGCGGAAAAGAGTGGATTCTTGATAGTGGATGCACCGACCACATGACCGGAGACAAAGACATGTTTCGAGAGCTTGCAAAGAATGATGGTCCACGCAAGTATGTGACTTTTGGAGACAACTCCAAGGGTAAGGTACTTGGCCTTGGTAAGGTGGCCATATCTCATGATAGCTCTATTCAAAATGTCATGCTTGTAGAATCTCTTGGATACAATTTACTTTTCGTGTCTAGATTAGCTGACTTTGGATTCAATGTGCTATTCACCGAAGTAGATTGCCAAGTCTTTCGTCATGACAATCATAACATGGCGTTTACCGGTATCCGTAGAGGTGATCTATATATTGTTTATTTCACTAAGAAAGCCCAACCTAGAGCTTGCTTCATTGCTAAATCCGCTAAAGGTTGGTTATGGCATAGAAGGCTTAGACATGTTGGTATGCGTAATTTAGACAAGCTGATCAAAGGTGATCATATTCTTGGCTTTAAAGATGTTTTCTTTGACAAAGATAGACTTTGTAGTGCTTGTCAAGCAGGAAAACAAGTAGGTGGAAGTCATCCCGTGAAGAACATCATGACCACAAGGAGACCGCTTGAGCTTCTTCATATGGATCTTCGTCCCAATGCTTACAAAAGCCTTGGTGGTAACTCCTTTGGTCTAGTTATAGTTGATGATTATTCCAGATTTACGGGTATTTTTCCTTGATGACAAATCGCAGGTTCAGAGAATCTTCAAAACCTTTGCCGTAAAGGCCCAAAATCAATTTGAGGTGAAGATCAAGAAAGTTCGAGGACAATGGAACGGAGTTCAAGAACGCCAATGTAGACTCTTTTCTCGATGAGGAAGGGATTCTACATGAGTTCTCGGTTACGCACACCCTCAACAAAATGGAGTTGTTGAGAGGAAGAGCCAACGCCATAGAGATGGCGAGAACGATGCTTGATGAATACAAGACACCAAGCATTTTTGGGGAAGCGGTCGAGACAGCTTGTCATGCTATCAACAGGCTTTATCTTCATAAGCTCCTCGGCAAGACATCATACGAGCTCCTCACCGTAACAAACCCCAAGTGGGATACTTTTGTGTCTTTGGTTCAAATGCTATATCCTTGATAAGCATCGCCGGTCTAAATTTTCTCCTAAAACTCATGAAGGCTTTTTTCTTGTTATGGATCAAACTCCCACACCTACCGTGTTCACAATAATTTCACCCAAAGGTTGAAGAGACGGTAGACGGAAGTTTGATGAATCTAATGGCTCGCAGTAGAGCAAATGCCTATTGATGTAGGAGACAAGGACCCATCGAAGCTATTCAAGATTTATCTATTGGAAAGATCCGTCCCATGGAAGTGAAGGAGAGTACCTCATCTACATATGTGGAGCCCCCACCTCACGGCAAGATGAACCTCAAGGCAACATGGAGGCCTCCACAAGTGGAACTCACCAAGATGAGGAAGTGCAACAAGAAGATCCACCACAACCTCCTTCTCCACCGCCTCAAGACAACACCAACAACAATGAAGAAGAAGAAGAGGAAGATGAAGATGATGAGGAAGCTCAGCCACAACCTCAACAAAAGCTATCCCGAGTCCGAGCATGAGTCAAGAAAAATCATCCCGTGGAACAAATGATGAACGACATCAACTCCGGAGAATCACTCGCCTAAAACTCGCTTAGCTAACTTTTGTGAGCATTACTCATTTATCTCTAGTATTGAACCTATGAAGGTAGAAGAAGCACTTGAAGACCCGGATTGGGTGAACGCTATGCACCAAGAGCTACACAACTTCGAGAGGAACAAGGTATGGACTTTGGTAGAGAAGCCCAAGGATGATCAAAACGCATTGGAACCAAATGGGTGTTTCGAACAAGCAAGATGAAGATGGACAAGTCATCCGCAACAAGGCTCGCCTCAGAGCTCAAGGTTACACACAAGTCGAAGGTATGGACTATGGTGAGACCTATGCCCCTGCTGCTAGACTTGAGTCCATTCAGATTCTTCTTGCTTATGCCAATCACCATGATATTACTCTCTATCAAATGGATATCAAAAGTGCTTTCCTAAATGGTGAAATTGAGGAGGAAGTATTTGTGAAACAACCTCCGGATTTGTGAATCCCAAAAGCCTAATCATGTTTACAAGTTGCACAAAGCTCTTTATGGTCTTAAACAAGCTCCTAGAGCTTGGTACAAATGCTTGACTAGCTTTCTTCTTGAAAAAGGCTTTGAGATTGGAAAGATAGACTCAACGCTGTTCACGAAAAGGGTTGATGGTGAACTATTTGTGTGCCAAATATATGTTGATGATATTATCTTTGGTTCAACTAACCCTCATTTTAGCGAGAAGTTTGGAAAGCTCATGTCGGATAAGTATGAGATGTCCATGATGAGTGAACTCAAATTCTTCATTGGGTTGCAAATCAAGCAATCTAAGGAGGGTACCTTTGTCTCACAAACAAAGTACACCAAGGATCTCTTCAAGAAGTTCAACATGCAAGAAAGCAAAGGTATGAGAACCCCCATGCCTACTAGTGGACATAATGACTTGACAAAAGATGGAGAACCCGTTGATCAAAAGGTTTACCGATCTATGATTGGTTCTCTACTATATCTTTGTGCTTCTCGTCCTAACATAATGTTGAGTGTATGCATGTGTGCTCGATATCAAGCAGCCCCTAAAGAATGTCATCTTAAAGCTGTTAAAAGGATTGTGAGATATTTGATACACACACCAGACTTTGGCATTTGGTATCCTAAGAGGGCCTCTTTCGACCTTGTTGGCTATTCCGACTGGACTATGCCGTGACAGGTTGATAGAAAGTCAACTTCGGCACGTGTCAATTCCTTGGTCGATCCCTTGTATCTTGGTCCTCCAAGAAAAAATTCGTATCATTATCCACCGCCAAGCGGAATATATTGCTGCTGGTTCGTGTTGTGCTCAATTGCTATGGATGACACAAACGCTTAAGGATTATGGGATACATGTGAGACATGTTCCTTGCTTTGTGACAATGAGAGTGCGATTAAAATTGACACAATCCTGCAACACTCTCGAACTAAACATATTGAAGTTCATCACCATTTCATTCGTGATCACATTGCCAAGGGTGACATCAATCTTAAGCATGTTCAGATCGACAAACAAATCGCTGATATCTTTACAAAACCTCTTGATGAGAAGGTGTTTTGTCGCTTAAGGAGTGAGTTGAACATCATTGATGCTTCAAACTTGGAGTGAGAACTCCATTGATGCATGCAAGGCATGAGCCCACTTGACTAAGCCTTGATATTTCTCTTATGATGGTGATCATATGTCTTGGACACATTTGCCTCCTTGTATTGCATCTAACTCCTTGCAGGTACTTGGATGATCTACATTCCACAAGATTACCACACACTCAAATCATGAGTAATCTTGTCATTGACCAAGTATCTAGCCCTTTGGGATGTTGAGTTCAAGGAACAAAATTCCACATATCCTTTTTGACATCTTGTACATCTAGTATTTCACTCTTGTCATCTTGGATATCCTTGAGTATTTCCTTGTTTGCCTAACCCATGTAGGAAGATGAACTACACAAGTGGAAATGGCGCTCCAACTTCACATTCAATGAGCACCTACATCAAGTTCACCTACATGAACAAAGCAACAACAAGCCTAAGGTATGTTCTTCACATCTTTAAGGAGCTTTGCTCAAAGTCATGAGTACAAGCAGCTTCATAAGATGTGATCACATCGAATGCTTAATCGGAAAATGGCAACCCCATTTTGAGCTTAAATGATGAGTATGACCTATGATCAAATGTCCTCATTTGACTCCTAAGTCAATATCCTCAAACATAGGTGACCTTGTCGCCGACCTTTATCTAGATGAAGTACATATGTTTTGGAGTCTTTCTATTTTCTCTTATTTTCTCTCATTGAGTTTTCATTAAAAAAAACTTCATCTAGGAATCTTTTTCATTGCTATTCTTCTGTCTTTGTGAATATCCTTTTGGCTCTGATAAATTCCTCGAAAATCATTCACAAATTCATTGCAAATCCTTTGAAACATTCCTCGCAGTTTAGCTGAATTATTTCAGATTTCCTAGAAATTAAACTCAAGGCCACCGACTTAAATATTTCGGTCTAACCGAAAAGGATCTACCCTAAGTCCCTGACTTTCGGACCCACCGATCCATCTTAATTCGGTGTCACCGATTTATTTCTTCCAGGATATCATCCTCTGCAGCTCCACTCAATGATTCTCTATGCATGTTCCTTTTTTGCCCTGTTGTGATTCTTGAGGATCCCACTTCTTTCCTTCCATCTTCCCTGACCTTCCTAGTTTGCTGTCCTTTTCGGCACTTGATGTCAAAGGGGGAGAAGACTTAGGGGGAGAAGAGAAGATTTAGGGGGAGAAGAAGAGCAATCTTACCTTAAGGGGGAGAGAATCACATCAAAGCTTCAAAGTTTTTCCTTATAAGAGAATTTCTTGCCGTGTTTCACATTGGTCATTACAATTGGCGCCATTCTCTTTGGCATCATTCTTTGATTTTGCTCTTTCCATCAAACCCCTTGATCCGAGAGAACTCAAAGGAGAGGAATCTTCACAATTGATATCTTATGGAAAGCAAAATCTCTCGAGTTCATTGAAAATCTTTTAGTTTCGAGACATGTTTGCTGATTCAAGCTTGTGCTCAATATGGGACACTCTTTATACATGTCATCCCTGGCTTGGTACTCTTGATGTTCTTGCAGCTTGGTTGAAGAAATACTTTGTGTTATCTAACCTTGTTTTCCCAAGTTTATCTCTTCAGGTACAATGCCAAGGAACCTCAAGGTAAGTATATGCACTTTGCAGAATGTGCATGATGGTGACTTGCTTGTGAATACTTGTTTGCAAGAAATCACCATGCACATATGCATTATCACTCACTTCTTTTCATCTGCTCTGATGCATATAGCCAAGATGCATGTAGCACATCTTGCTTCTCTCTCTTGTGTGCCTGTGGTAGTCCAAAACCATAATTTATGAAAATCTTGCACACTTGTAGGGGGAGCCTGTGTACTACATGTTTGTCAAAGCTTTTGTGATAATTCTGTCTTTTTTTAATAAGCTTTGATGTCTTGTTTAGTGTGTTGCCATCAATTACCAAAAAGGGGGAGATTGAAAGCACATTTGCTCCCCGGGTGGTTTTGGTAATTAATGACAACATACTTTGTGGTTGGACTAATGCTTTTATCAAGTATGTTTCAGGAAATTCAATCACATTGGCATGGCAAAAGGACTAAAGAAGTGGACCCCTCAAAATGCTAAGGCAAGCATTGGCAAAAGCTCAAGACTCCATTTTTGGTTTAGTGATCCAAGATCACATTGAGTCCATAGGAAAAGCCAATACTATTAAAAGGGGATGAGGTTATGATGATGATCTGGTTGCTCAAGTGCTTAGTGATACATCTCCTAAACTATCAGCAACTTTCACTGCCATATACACTCATAAGTAGTCTCGGTCCCACCGATATTCCAAACTTAGTCACACCGAGATGAACCACCTCAGCCATAAGCCAAACCCTAAAAAACTCGGATTTTCCGATTCTGAACTCGGTCTTACCGAAACTTGAGTTGCCAAGCTTCTGTAACCTTCTGTCATGAAATCGGTGTCACCAAGATGATGAAGTCGGTCCCACCGAAATTGGCATGCTCTTGTCATTGCACGAATCGGACTAACCGAGATTGTATATTCGGTCCCACCGAAAATCCCAACGTTGACATTATTTGAACTATCGGTCTCACCGAGTTGTCCACTTCGGTCCCACCGAGATTGCTCAAATGTGTGTAACGGTTGGATTTTGTGTGGAGGCTATTTATACCCCTCCACCCCCTCTTCATTCGTGGAGAGAGCCATCAGAAAGAACTACCACTCCTACCTTACATTTCTGAGAAGAGAACTACCTACCCTTGTGTTGAGATCAACTTGCTCCACTCCCACCATATGAAGCTTGATCTCTAGCCTTCCCAAGTTGCTTTCCACTCAATCCTTTCTTCCACCACAGCCAAATCAGTGAGGAGAGTTGAGTGTTGGGGAGATTATCATTTGAAGCACAAGAGCAAGGAGTTCATCATCATCTACAACATCTATTACCTTTTGGAGGGTGGTGCCTCCTAGATTGGTTAGGTGTCGCTGGGAGCCTCCACATCGAGATGTGGAGTTGAACCAAGAAGTTTGTAAGGGCAAGGAGATCGCCACTGTGAAGATCTACCCCGAGTAAGGCTAGCCTCCGTGGGCGAGGCCATGATGGAATAGACAAGGTTGCTTCTTCGTGGACCCTTCGTGGGTGGAGCCTCCGTGGACTCTCGCAGCTGCTACCTCCGTGGGTTGAAGTCTCCATCAACGTGGAAGTACGATAGCACCACCTATCGGAACCACGAGAAAAATCACCGCTCCAAATTGCGCTTGATCTTCTCCACTTTCTTTACTACTTGTGCAATTTACTTTCCGCTGCCCATACTCTAGAATTGCATGTGTAGTGTGCTACTTGACTTGTGTGTTATGCAAAATCTGCCAAAATCTGTTCTTGATAAAAGATGAATTTTTATCTTGTCGAGTAGTCTAATCACCCCCTCTAGACACTCTCACCTTCTTCGATCCCTTAATTGGTATCGAGCTTTGGTCTCCATTGCTTTGGTTTACACACCATTGGAGGAAGATGGACGGTTCACGCTCGGGAGTGTTAGCCATAGAGTGCCTATTCTTAATGGAGTGTCCTATAACTCGTGGAGGATTGAAATGCTTATTATCTTTAAGACTTACAACTTATGCAAATATGTTGAGACCCCTATTTGCCTCCATTTGACCCCTTGCACCCTACCATGGATGAAGAGCTTGATTTGCTTCAGAACCTTGGAACTGTAAATCTTATCATTAGAGGGTTACCCGATAACTTGCTTAAGCTCGTTATAAACTTTGAGTGCGCTCATATGTGGAAGTTCTTGGAAGAACTTTATCCGACTACTTTTGAGAGGTCTTGATGAAATTCTATACAAGACTATTGAATTTGATATGATGCTCCCAATGATCCCAACTTTGATAAATGCTTCTTTGAGCTTCGTGATCTTATGAAAAGAAGGGTGATCCCGGTCTTATCAATGTTCTAATTAGAAATGCTCTTGTATTGCATTCCGATGATTATTGTCACATTGACAAAACTAATGTAAGTAGTTATCAAATTGACCTAGGTGTTGATGATGAAAATCTATGGGTCAATATGATGATGAGCATGAGCATGATGATGATTATCCGATTCGACACCGAGCTAGACAAGATCATGAAGAGTCTCAATCTTATGGCTAATCTGAGAGACTACATATCCGCGGAAAAGAGTGGATTCTTGATAGTGGATGCACCACCACATGACCGGAGACAAAGACATGTTTCGAGGGCTTGCAAAGAATGATGGTCCACGCAAGTATGTGACTTTTGGAGACAACTCCAAGGGTAAGGTACTTGGCCTTGGTAAGGTGGCCATATCTCATGATAGCTCTATTCAAAATGTCATGCTTGTAGAATCTCTTGGATACAATTTACTTTCCGTGTCTAGATTAGCTGACTTTGGATTCAATGTGCTATTCACCGAAGTAGATTGCCAAGTCTTTCGTCGTGACAATCATAACATGGCGCTTACTGCATCCGTGAGAGGTGATCTATATATTGTTTATTTCACTAAGAAAGCCCAACCTAGAGCTTGCTTCATTGCTAAATCCGCTAAAGGTTGGTTATGGCATAGAAGGCTTAGACATGTTGGTATGCGAATTTAGACAAGCTGATCAAAGGTGATCATATTCTTGGCGTTAAAGATGTTTTCTTTGACAAAGATAGACTTTGTAGTGCTTGTCAAGCAGAAAACAAGTAGGTGGAAGTCATCCTGAAGAACATCATGACCACAAGGAGACCGCTTGAGCTTCTTCATATGGATCTTCACGGTCCCAATGCTTACAAAAGCCTTGGTGGTAACTCCTTTGGTCTAGTTATAGTTGATGATTATTCCAGATTTACGGGTATTTTTCCTTGATGACAAATCGCAGGTTCAGAGAATCTTCAAAACCTTTGCCGTAAAGGCCCAAAATCAATTTGAGGTGAAGATCAAGAAAGTTCGAGGACAATGGAACGGAGTTCAAGAACGCCAATGTAGACTCTTTTCTCGATGAGGAATGGATTCTACATGAGTTCTCGGTTACGCATACCCTCAACAAAATGGAGTTGTTGAGAGGAAGAACCGAACGCTCATAGAGATGGCGAGAATGATGCTTGATGAATACAAGACACCAAGCATTTTTGGGGAAGCGGTCGAGACAGCTTGTCATGCTATCAACAGGCTTTATCTTCATAAGCTCCTCGGCAAGACATCATACGAGCTCCTCACCGTAACAAACCCCAAGTGGGATACTTTCGTGTCTTTGGTTCAAATGCTATATTCTTGATAAGCATCGCGGTCTAAATTTGCTCCTAAAACTCATGAAGGCTTTTTTCTTGTTATGGATCAAACTCCCACACCTACCGTGTTCACAATAATTTCACCCAAAGGTTGAAGAGACGGTAGACGGAAGTTTGATGAATCTAATGGCTCGCAAGTAGAGCAAATGCCTATTGATGTAGGAGACAAGGACCCATCGGAAGCTATTCAAGATTTATCTATTGGAAAGATCCGTCCCATGGAAGTGAAGGAGAGTACCTCATCTACATATGTGGAGCCCCCTACCTCACGGCAAGATGAACCTCAAGGCAACATGGAGGCCTCCACAAGTGGAACTCACCAAGATGAGGAAGTGCAACAAGAAGATCCACCACAACCTCCTTCTCCACCGCCTCAAGACAACACCAACAACAATGAAGAAGAAGAAGAAGAGGAAGATGAAGATGATGAGGAAGCTCAGCCACAACCTCAACAAAAGCTATCCCGAGTCCGAGCATGAGTCAAGAAAAATCATCCCGTGGAACAAATGATGAACGACATCAACTCCGGGAGAATCACTCGCTCTAAAACTCGCTTAGCTAACTTTTGTGAGCATTACTCATTTATCTCTAGTATTGAACCTATGAAGGTAGAAGAAGCACTTGAAGACCCGGATTGGGTGAACGCTATGCACCAAGAGCTACACAACTTCGAGAGGAACAAGGTATGGACTTTGGTAGAGAAGCCCAAGGATGATCAAAACGTCATTGGAACCAAATGGGTGTTTCGGAACAAGCAAGATGAAGATGGACAAGTCATCCGCAACAAGGCTCGCCTCAGAGCTCAAGGTTACACACAAGTCGAAGGTATGGACTATGGTGAGACCTATGCCCCTGCTAGACTTGAGTCCATTCGATTCTTCTTGCTTATGCCAATCACCATGATATTACTCTCTATCAAATGGATATCAAAAGTGCTTTCCTAAATGGTGAAATTGAGGAGGAAGTATTTGTGAAACAACCTCCGGATTTGTGAATCCCAAAAGCCTAATCATGTTTACAAGTTGCACAAAGCTCTTTATGGTCTTAAACAAGCTCCTAGAGCTTGGTACAAATGCTTGACTAGCTTTCTTCTTGAAAAAGGCTTTGAGATTGGAAAGATAGACTCAACGCTGTTCACTTAAAAGGGTTGATGGTGAACTATTTGTGTGCCAAATATATGTTGATGATATTATCTTTGGTTCAACTAACCTCATTTTAGCGAGAAGTTTGGAAAGCTCATGTCGGAGAAGTATGAGATGTCCATGATGAGTGAACTCAAATTCTTCCTTGGGTTGCAAATCAAGCAATCTAAGGAGGGTACCTTTGTCTCACAAACAAAGTACACCAAGGATCTCTTCAAGAAGTTCAACATGCAAGAAAGAAGGTATGAGAACCCCATGCCTACTAGTGGACATAATGACTTGACAAAAGATGGAGAACCCGTGATCAAAAGGTTTACCGATCTATGATTGGTTCTCTACTATATCTTTGTGCTTCTCGTCCTAACATAATGTTGAGTGTATGCATGTGTGCTCGATATCAAGCAGCCCCTAAAGAATGTCATCTTAAAGCTGTTAAAAGGATTGTGAGATATTTGATACACACACCAAACTTTGGCATTTGGTATCCTAAGAGGGCCTCTTTCGACCTTGTTGGCTATTCCGACTGGACTATGCCGGTGACAGGTTGATAGAAAGTCAACTTCGGGTACGTGTCAATTCCTTGGTCGATCCCTTGTATCTTGGTCCTCCAAGAAAAAAATTCGGTATCATTATCCACTGCCGAAGCGGAATATATTGCTGCTGGTTCGTGTTGTGCTCAATTGCTATGGATGACACAAACGCTTATGATTATGGGATACATGTGAGACATGTTCCTTGCTTTGTGACAATGAGAGTGCGATTAAAATTGACACAATCCCGCAACACTCTCGAACTAAACATATTGAAGTTCATCACCATTTCATTCGTGATCACATTGCCAAGGGTGACATCAATCTTAAGCATGTTCAGATCGACAAACAAATCGCTGATATCTTTACAAAACCTCTTGATGAGAAGGTGTTTTGTCGCTTAAGGAGTGAGTTGAACATCATTGATGCTTCAAACTTGGAGTGAGAACTCCATTGATGCATGCAAGGCATGAGCCCACTTGACTAATCCTTGATATTTCTCTTATGATGGTGATCATATGTCTTGGACACATTTGCCTCCTTGTATTGCATCTAACTCCTTGCAGGTACTTGGATGATCTACATTCCACAAGATTACCACACACTCAAATCATGAGTAATCTTGTCATTGACCAAGTATCTAGCCCTTTGGGATGTTGAGTTCAAGGAACAAAATTCCACATATCCTTTTTGACATCTTGTACATCTAGTATTTCACTCTTGTCATCTTGGATATCCTTGAGTATATCCTTGTTTGCCTAACCCATGTAGGAAGATGAACTACACAAGTGGAAATGGCGCTCCAACTTCACATTCAATGAGCACCTACATCAAGTTCACCTACATGAACAAAGCAACAACAAGCCTAAGGTATGTTCTTCACATCTTTAAGGAGCTTTGCTCAAAGTCATGAGTACAAGCAGCTTCATAAGATGTGATCACATCGAATGCTTAATCGGAAAATGGCAACCCCATTTTGAGCTTAAATGATGAGTATGACCTATGATCAAATGTCCTCATTGGACTCCTAAGTCAATATCCTCAAACATAGGTGACCTTGTCGCCGACCTTTATCTAGATGAAGTACATATGTTTTGGAGTCTTTCTATTTTCTCTTATTTTCTCTCATTGAGTTTTCATTAAAAAAAACTTCATCTAGGAATCTTTTTCATTGCTATTCTTCTGTCTTTGTGAATATCCTTTGGCTCGATAAATTCCTCAAAATCATTCACAAATTCATTGCAAATCCTTTGAAACATTCCTCGCAGTTTAGCTGAATTATTTCAGATTTCCTAGAAATTAAACTCAAGGCCACCGACTTAAATATTTCGGTCTAACCGAAAAGGATCTACCCTAAGTCCCTGACTTTCGGACCCACCGATCCATCTTAATTCGGTGTCACCGATTTATTTCTTCCAGGATATCATCCTCTGCAGCTCCACTCAATGATTCTCTATGCATGTTCCTTTTTTGCCCTGTTGTGATTCTTGAGGATCCCACTTCTTTCCTTCCATCTTCCCTGACCTTCCTAGTTTGCTGTCCTTTTCGGCACTTGATGTCAAAGGGGGAGAAGACTTAGGGGGAGAAGAGAAGATTTAGGGGGAGAAGAAGAGCAATCTTACCTTAAGGGGGAGAGAATCACATCAAAGCTTCAAAGTTTTTCCTTATAAGAGAATTTCTTGCCGTGTTTCACATTGGTCATTACAATTGGCGCCATTCTCTTTGGCATCATTCTTTGATTTTGCTCTTTCCATCAAACCCTTGATCCGAGAGAACTCAAAGGAGAGGAATCTTCACAATTGATATCTTATGGAAAGCAAAATCTCTCAGAGTTCATTGAAAATCTTTTAGTTTCGAGACATGTTTCCGATTCAAGCTTGTGCTCAATATGAGACACTCTTTATACATGTCATCCTCTGGCTTGGTACTCTTGATGTTCTTGCAGTTGGTTGAAGAAATACTCTTGTGTTATCTAACCTTGTTTTCCCAAGTTTATCTCTTCGTGTACAATGCCAAGGAACCTCAAGGTAAGTATATGCACTTTGCGAATGTGCATGATGGTGACCTGCTTGTGAATACTTTTTTGCAAGAAATCACCATGCACATATGCATTATCACTCACTTCTTTTCATCTCGCTCTGATGCATATAGCCAAGCTGCATGTAGCACATCTTGCTTCTCTCTTGTGTGCCTGTGGTAGTCCAAAACCATAATTTATGAAAATCTTGCACACTTGTAGGGGAGCCTGTGTACTACATGTTTGTCAAAGCTGTGATAATTCTGTTTTTTTAATAAGCTTTGATGTCTTGTTTAGTGTGTTGCCATCAATTACCAAAAGGGGAGATTGAAAGCACATTTGCTCCCCGGTGGTTTTGGTAATTAATGACAACATACTTTGTGGTTGGACTAATGCTTTTATCAAGTATGTTTCAGAAATTCAATCACATTGGCATGGCAAAAGGACTAAAGAAGTGGACCCTCAAAATGCTAAGGCAAGCATTGGCAAAAGCTCAAGACTCCATTTTTGGTTTAGTGATCCAAGATCACATTGAGTCCATAGGAAAAGCCAATACTATTAAAAGGGATGAGGTTATGATGATGATCTGGTTGCTCAAGTGCTTAGTGATACATCTCCTAAACTATCAGCAACTTTCACTACCATATACACTCATAAGTAGTCTCGGTCCCACCGATATTCCAAACTCAGTCACACCGAGATGAACCACCTCAGCCATAAGCCAAAGCCTAAAAAACTCGGATTTTCCGATTCTGAACTTGGTCTTACCGAAACTTGAGTTGCCAAGCTTCTGTAACCTTCTGTCATCAAATCGGTGTCACCGAGATGATGAATTCGGTCCCACCGAAATTGGCACGCTCTTGTCATTGCACGAATCGGACTAACCGAGATTGTATATTCGGTCCCACCGAAAATCCCAACGTTCACATTATTTGAACTATCGGTCTCACCGAGTTGTCCACTTCGGTCCCATCGAGATTGCTCAAATGTGTGTAACGGTTGGATTTTGTGTGGAGGCTATTTATACCCCTCCACCCCCACTTCATTCGTGGAGAGAGCCATCAGAAAGAACTACCACTCCTACCTTACATTTCTGAGAAGAGAACTACCTACCCTTGTGTTGAGATCTAGTTGCTCCACTCCCACCATATGAAGCTTGATCTCTAGCCTTCCCAAGTTGCTTTCCACTCAATCCTTTCTTCCACCACAGCCAAATCAGTGAGGAGAGTTGAGTGTTGGGGAGATTATCATTTGAAGCACAAGAGCAAGGAGTTCATCATCATCTACAACATCTATTACCTTTTGGAGGGTGGTGCCTCCTAGATTGGTTAGGTGTCGCTGGGAGCCTCCACATCGAGATGTGGAGTTGAACCAAGAAGTTTGTAAGGGCAAGGAGATCGCCTACTGTGAAGATCTACCCCGAGTAAGGCTAGCCTCCGTGGGCGAGGCCATGATGGAATAGACAAGGTTGCTTCTTCGTGGACCCTTCGTGGGTGGAGCCTCCGTGGACTCTCGCAGCTGCTACCTCCGTGGGTTGAAGTCTCCATCAACGTGGAAGTACGATAGCACCACCTATCGGAACCACGAGAAAAATCACCGCTCTCCAAATTGCGCTTGATCTTCTCCACTTTCTTTACTACTTGTGCAATTTACTTTCTGCTGCCCATACTCTAGAATTGCATGTGTAGTGTGCTACTTGACTTGTGTGTTATGCAAAATCTGCCAAAATCTGTTCTTGATAAAAGACAAAATTTTATCTTGTCGAGTAGTCTAATCACCCCCTCTAGACACTCTCACCTTCTTCGATCCTCGCTTTACTTTATCGCTATAACGATAGCAATAGTTGCAAGTGCAATAGTTTGTGAGACAACCATGCGATGGCACATTGATATAGATCAAGATGATGAAGATCATGGTGTCGTGCCAGATAGACGATAGAGATCATGACAATACTTTGGAGATGGAGATCAAGGCAAGATGATCATGGCCATATCATGTCACATATTTTGATTGCATATGATGTTTATCTATTATAAATCTTATTCTTGCTTTGATTGACGGTAGCATTTTAAGATGATCTCTCACTAATTATCAAGAAGTGTTCTCCCGAGTATGCACTGCTGCCAAAGTTCGTCCGTGCCTTTTTACACCACGTGATGATCGGGTGATAAGCTCTATGTCCATCCACAACAAAGCCAGTTTTTGCAACACGCAGAATACTCAGTTAAACTTGACGATGCCTAGCATATGCAGATATGGCCCTAACACGCGAGACCGAAAGGTTGAGCGTGAATCATATAGTAGATATGATCAACATAGTGATGTTCACCATTGAAAACTACTCCATCGCATTTGATGATCGATTATGGTTTAGTTGATTTGGATCACGTGATCACTTAGATGACTAGAGAGATGTCTCGCCTAAGTGGGAGTTCTTAAGTAATATGATTAATTGAACTTAAATTTATCATGAACTTAGTCTCGTAGTATTTTGCAAATTATGTTGATCAATAGCTCGCTATTTGTTGCTTTCATATGTTTATTTTGATATGTTCCTAGAGAAAATCTGTGTTGAAAGATGTTAGTAGTAATGATGCGCATTGGATCCAGTGATCCGAGGTTTATCCTCATTGCCGCATTGAAGAATTATGTCCTTAATGCACCGCTAGGTGATGCAGACTATTGCAGGAGAAGATGCGCACATTATGAACGCTTGGCTAAGCTCAATATGATGACTACTTGATAGTTTAGTGCACCATGCTTAACGGCTTAGAATCGGGGAATTCAAGGACGTTTTGAACGCATGGACCATAT
>JAHHZJ010004063.1:0-46373 GCA_021437245.1 Aegilops speltoides | reverse complement strand
AAGTCCACGTGGAACTACTAGTGAGACCAAGTCTCTCTGCAAAACATAAAATAGGCAAACATGAGTACAAATGTACCCAGCAAGACTTACATCAGAACTATCTACATATGCATCATTATCAACAAAGGGGGGTGGTGGAGTTTGACTGCAGCAAGCCAGCGTTGACTCGGTGGCTATCCTGAACTACGACTGCAAGTAACTCTTTTGAGGTGGCGCACACGAGTCCACATATTCACCATCTCAATACACCACTATGGATCCGCTCTCGTCTCCCTACGAGAATGCCATCCATAGTACTCACGCTTATCTTGTGCATTTTAGAGTATCCACTTTTACTTGTCTATGAACTGTATAGGCAACCCAGAAGTCCTTTACCACGGACACGGCTATTCGAATAGATAATGTTAACCCTGCAGGGGTGTACTTCTTCACACACGCTCTCGCCACTTGCCGCCATGTACACGTCATGTATCTCGGCAACCTTCAAGCGTAAGCTTTGGCGAGGAGTCGGCCACGACGACTAACCACACAAGTCTCTGGTCCAGTTTATCGCCTATTCGGGTTCCATCCGCAAGGAGATCAGGCCGGGGTGTCGCTCACGGCCCCAAACGATGTGAGCAGGGTTCCCAAGCCCACCATCCGGGTGCCACTTGGTACACCGTTCCACTGTGCCTAGTCTGTCCCAAGCCCACCTGTATCGGGTGCCACTTGGTAGACTACTAACACTACCTGCAAACACCAGAAACTAGTTGCAACTCCTGGACAAAGATCATGTTGATTAATAAGTCGAGTGGGGTCGAGTTACTGGAACCCAATGTGTGTAGTAACTGTTCATGGATCACAAACACAGAACTCAGTTCCTGTGGACGGCTGCAATGAGACAACCCACCATGTACTCCTACATGGCCTCTCACCGCTACCTTTACCAAATCATGTTCACACACTTAGCTCTCAACAAGAGGGACATGTTCACCACATTCCAATTCATCCCGATGAATCGGACTGACTCAACTCTAAGCATAGCGAGCATGAAAAACAAGCATGAATGAGTAGGTACATCAGGCTCAAACAACTCCTACTCATGCTAGTGGGTTTCATCTATTTACTGTGGCAATGACAGGTCATGCAGAGGAAAGGGGTTCAACTACCGCAGCATGTAACAGTTGAATCATTGTTGTCCTAATGCAGTAAAAGAGAGCAGGAGCGAGAGAGTGGGATTGTATCGGAATGAACAAGGGGGTTTTGCTTGCCTGGCACTTCTGAAGATGATATAGTTCTTCATCGGTGTCATCGAACTCATCATCGGAACACGTCTATCGAGAGGGGACAAATACCGACAAATAGGAGAAGGAACACAATCAATGCAATGCACAATATGATGCATGAATATGACATGGAAATATGCTATGTTTGAGCTAATGCAACTAGCAACGATTTAGATGAAGTCCATATGAACCAAAGGTTCATATGCAAGCTCCACATTAAGCACTTAAAATGCCATTATCATGTTTTCACTTATACAGTAGGTATAAGTTGGTTTGACATGCATGAAACTAGTGCAGATGGATAGATTGGATTTTTCTGATCATTTCTCATATATAACTTATTTCATTTGGAGTTACGGTTGAATTTATATGAATTTTAGAAGTTTTAGCTATTTTCTGGAATTTTACTGATTATTTTGAATTAGAATAAATCCAGAAAAGGATTTACTGCGTCAGCCTGGCGTCAGTGTGACGTCAGCGGTCAATTGACTCGGTCCAGGTCAAACCTGACCAGTGGGGCTCCACATGTCATTGTCACAGGGGCTAACCCGTGGTTAATTAGTGATGCAGGGTCCACTGTCAGTGAGTCACGGTTAAACTAACCGGGTAATTAGACTAATATAATCCGCCCACGTCATCAGATTAACTCCGGCGATGACCGGAGCACTGTGGTGCTGGTCGTCCCGCCGTTTCCGGCGACGGGAGCAAGCGTGCTTGGGCTCTTTAGGGTCAGCGCGACTCCGCGCGTCGGAGGGTAGCAGCGGCACGAGCTGGGGTGGCTGGAAACATCGCCGGCGAGCTCGGCTGCGGCGACCGGAGCTCGGATGAGCTTGGGATTGAAGCTGCAGTGGGCGTGGCGATGCGGGCGTAGCACCTACGACCTCTACGCCGTGCGGTGAGCACGTGGGTGTGCTCGGTTGGGGGCTACAGTGACTGTGGCCACGGTGGTGAGGGGCTCAGGCGGCGGCGCGATTCGGTCGTCGGCGGAGCGGCGGCTATGGCTAGGAAAAGAGCACAGGAGAGAGGGGGAAAGAGGCAGGGGCTCACGGCGGTTCGAATGAAGGAGACGGCGAGCTCGAGGGCGGCCTAACGGCGACGTACGGGCGACGGCGATCTCGGTCAACCCGAGGTTGAAGAAGACGGCGGTGAGGGCGTTCGGGGCGTCCGGCGATGCGTGGGTCGGTGGGGACGTTGAGGATGAAGCGGTAGAGCTTCTTACAAAGGATGTGGCGAGGAGGTACCGTGGTCACGCTGGCGGCAGCAAGGCGGTGGGTGGCTCTCGGCGGTCTTTGGAGAAGCGGAGAGGAGAGGGAGAGAGTGCAGCAAGTAAGGGAGAGAAGAGAGGGGCTTCGAGGCGTCTCCAGGCGTGGGATTGGGTTGACGAAGAGCGCGACACGGCGAAGCAGGAGGTGGCGCGGTCGGGTGCGTGCGCTGGCTGCCAGTGGGCACAAGGTTGAAGACAACCTTGCCCTTGGTGGGCTGGGCCAACAGTGCCAGGCCAGCTGGGCTGCCACGTGAGCGCCGGGTATGCTCTCTCTCTCTCTCTCTCTCTCTCTCTCTCTCTCTCTCTCTCTCTCTCTCTCTCTCTCTCTCTCTCCTTTACTTCTGTTTCTATTTATTTTCCTCTGTTTTGATTTAGTTTGAAAACTAAACCATTTGATAAAATGCTGAAAGTAATTGTGGGCACTTGTGAAATTATTTACAACAGCCCTCAAATACTTTCAGAATTATTTGGACATGTAAAAATATTTATAGTATTTAAATGTCCAAATTCAAATACTTATGAATTAATTCAATAATCTAGAGTGTCCTAGAAAAATGCTCACCATTTTTCCCAGGGGTTTTAGCCCAATCCAGAAATGATGCACATTTTGTGAAGGGCATTTTGGGTTCATTGAAAAAGATTTACTTGAGCCTATTTGATTTAATTTGATGCTAGGGTTTGTTCAACCCCCATTTCATATTTAAATGAAATTTAGACATGATGGCATGATGATCATGCAAGGACAAGCAAAGGCTAAGCTAGGGATGTGATAACTCACCCCCACTAAACAAGAATCTCGCCCCGAGATTCAAGACGTGGGGTAAGAAGACAGAGGGGACACAAGCACAAACTTCATGATTCAGGTTGCACTTCATAAGAACGTTGATTTGATCCTCATCTTGTCTTGACGTCTTGCTCTGAGAACTCCATCCAACATGACAACAAGAAGAAAGGAAAAACTCTAGAAGAATCGATCTTCTCGAAGATCAAACAACTCAGGATCAACTCACAGAGTGAGACATTGAAACATCTCTCGAGCTGAGACACGGAACATACAACTAGAGGGATGGAGTGAAACAGATGATGAAGGTTCACTAAATAGGCAATAGTTCCACACTTAAGAAGGTGGTGAACGGCTGTCAACGTAGCAAGGAGTTGAGTTGCCATGATACCATAACAAGACATCTTAGAGGAGGTGACTCATGGAATCATCCCTTAAGTGGCAAAAAGAATTACCTTTGATTCAAAGATCATTGAAACTCTTTATACCAGCTTAAGGAAAATCACAATCGATCATTTGGAGGAGTTCGGTAGAATGACATACTCGGACTAGTATGGATGATGTGGATTAACTTGTTGAAGACAACGCAATGGATGATTTTGCTTATCACCGGAAATGGATGGGACCCATGGTAGGGTGGCACATTGGTGGTGCAAGCTAGGAACAAAATGCAAATGATGGGAATGATTGTGGTAACTGGGGAGAAGCTTAACAGTAGAGAGTGAGCCCATTGTTGAAAAGTTATAGCATAATCGGGGAAAGCTGGGAGCAATCCCAGTTCGTGTCGGTGATAAAACCTAGTGCTTGTGCATGCTCTCAAGAACTTGAGCATTTCCATATTCATCAAGGTTTTACCAATATCCGTGTCAAGGATCCTGGCAATACAACATACCACCATGATGGATAGTGATGGACGATGCAGATGCAAAGGACGACATCACTTTCTCAGATTTTTTTCTTAGCAATGCCAAAATCTGGATGATCGACCGAGAGACATTTAGAACTCCGCATCTAATGTTCTCCTTGATGTGCTAGCATAACCCATTCATAGATATGGTTTGGTATCTAGAACATCAAGTAAAAGGTCGGATTTCAGGAGCACAAGAATCCATAAGGAGTAACTACTGGAGTAAATCCTACGAAATCCTTATGGGGAGGTGGCCAACTTCCTCAATCAAAATACTACAATAATAGGTCTTCCGGCTGGGTGTGTTGGCCACGACATCCACTTTACCGGTTATCGAGAGACCAATATTATAGTTCTTGGGAGATGTTCCAACCATCATATCTGCCTGAGATTCAGATATGGTTGGTGTCAGAATATTCCAGACTCATCAAGTCTAGAAAGAAAAATTAAAGTTTGCAACACAGATCGACGAGATGACGTTGCAAGATTTTCGGGAAATGAACTACAATAGCAAGCTCCAAAACATGAGCTGGTTCTGCTACACACATGTGGACACACTGTCGCAGACAAGCATGACCACGTAGTAGTATTATAATAAAACACTACCGGGTTTGGGTGGGGAAACCATCATTGCGGATAACTAAGTCCTTACATAAGTCATATGATTAGCTCTTATGAAGGAACTCCTCCTTGAACAAATCAGTCAGTGGCTTGGGGTGCTAGGAAACACATATAGAATGGAGGCGGCCAACCTACCAAACCATAGAGTACTTCGCATGTGCATGGCTGACTTGGAACGATTCCAGAGGAGGTAAAACAAGCCTTCTCAAGTTCATGGCGGCAACTTTCATCAAGTGCACATGAATTAGAGGGACTTAATACTTTCGTCTAAACATATGCTTCACGAACGAGTCATGAATATATTGCTTATAAAAGTTTCCAATACTAGCTGGATGTTCAACACGAATCATGGAGAAGATAACAATGTTGCTGATGGGCTCAGCAACAATTCATCCAGGTTTCCATATAAATGGAGCTCCACAATTATGTGAACACGGTGATAGCACTAGTCAGACCAAAGGATATAATGGTGTATGCACGACGAAACAACCACGAGTAAGACAACATTACAAATATCATTGGTTCTGATTTGATTTGAGGATAACCTATACTCAAATCAAAGTTTTGGCAAGACAATAGATCCAATAATTGACCACGAGGTTCAATCAAGGAGGATATCATCTATCTTCAACACACATACACAAGATATCCCTTAAAATGAACTAAGTCGGACAAGCTTTCATCTTCCAACTCTCCAAGTTGTTGTTTAGCTCAACCAACTAGCTCAGGGGTATCCAACACAGATTCTTGGAGAAGGGGTGGTTACAAGAAACCAACTTGATCATGAGCTCAACATAGCGGTCAGGGGACAACCTGGTGATACCTCCGAGAAGACATTCAGAGAATCACGAACCACCAATATGTTACTAAGCTCGAGAACAATCTTGCTTTTCAGGCAACACGATATGATCAAATAAGCAAGGATTGGCACTATCCTAACTCATTGATCAAAAAGTGCACCGGAAATAAGGGCTAGGTAGCACGATCAACCTTAGGGTGATGATTCAATAATCAACACGCTAAGAATGAGGTTATTGTCCATTTAACTGCCGAGCAACGGAGTTGCTAGGAGTGTAGATTTCACACATCACGATTCACTTGTCGGCGTTCCGGTCGCAACAACACGAGGACTGAGAAATGAATAATGAGGGCGACAAGTATCACTGTTTCAAGAGTTCATAGGATTGTGTGCAATTCCTATGATATTCTTCATATAAAAGATGGTAATGCTCCAAGGTAGAACAGAACAAAAGTTGGGTTGGCATTTTGATCTGCGAATTACAACTGCTTTGACCCAATCCTGGATATGGATGAGGTACTGGAGTTTGTTTCTCCTAGTCATTCTGGAATAGAATGGCTTGACAGACCACAAGAGTAATAGGCATCGATAAACACGATTGCACAACTAATCCTTACTATCAATTGATAGACGGGGTCAGAATACAACTACAGAGGGACAACTCAAAGGAACATATATCTTTCTGAGTTGTGGATGCATAGGTTAGTATATCGAACAAGTTCAACATATTTCTTCCGGATAACCCATGCTGAAGAGGAAGGACTGGCAGATTCACAACTATGAACGGAGGACTCACCAAGAGCACTCTGGTTGCGATCTTTTGGTTCAAAGAACTTCCGCCATAAGCAGTTCATGGTATTTGGAGGAAGGAAATACCATGGACCTCGAGGACTATCGCAAAGGTTACTAATATCCTGAAGGAACTAGCAAACACTATCAACATGAAATAAGTAGGGTGAATCTCGGGTTCAAGAACCCAGGAGTAGAATACCTACTACTAGGTAGCATCACAGGATGCTTTCGAGAATGATGGCCAGAATCATCACACTGGGAACACAAAACATGGCTAGATTACCTGGTGATCCTCTAAGACACCTAGGGTCATAATACTAGCTCCAACATATATGTCGAGGCAACAGAGTACCTCAACTCAGCAATTTAGTGTGGTTAACCTGGCCTAAAAAGACATCGGAACAAAGAAGGGATTTGCAAATGCATCATACTATTAGAAACCTGGGATGACTCGGACAGCATAACGGCCGTGGATGCTCAAAAGATTTGAGACATCCTGAAAAATGATGGCATAACCGATCAACATCACAATATCAAGGTTTCAAGACCAACTGGCGATACGCGGAAATAATAGGAACTGAACTGAAGCTTGGATTCACCAATCCTACAGGTCTACAGATTAGTAACACGTGATCCTGATATAGAGAAGAGAAAGCCTAGCTCCTTAACCCCGTAGAAAAGATAGGATGACTCAGATCAGAAGGCCATAAGGTAGAGGAGTAAAAAGAGCCTTACGTTCCATCCCACAATCAATTCCCTTATATAACTAAAGAATTTCTAGACTCAACTTCGACCAGTTTGGCTTGGTAATCCTACAGGCAGTCAGGCTCTGATACCAAAGCTGTCAGGACCCCGACTCAATGCGACACCGATCTAGCATGTAACACCTCATATCACTTTGCGCCCTCACGCACAGTATTCCCACAGGTGTCTCCTTACCAGACCCGGGACCGTTTGCGCCTTTTGGCACACGTATATGATAGTGTCGCTAGCATCCATATGACAAGGAGCCCGGGCTGACATGGCTACTCGTGAACCCAAAGTTGCACTAACTTACAGGGACAGGCATTCATGACCCAACAACGAACCTGTCGGTCATCAGCGAGTGAATCCGGGCTGTAGCAACTGGGCTAGCAGGACTCCGGTAAACCGGGCTGTAGCAGGCTAACAGGACTCCGGTAGACACCGCGTGACATTTCCCCGAAGGGACAGACACATGAACGAAGAAGGACACATGCCGGCCAGCCTAAGTGTTCCGGAGCAGTAGCAAGCTACCAAGGCTCAGTGGAAGCACTAGGAGACATTTCCCGGTAAGAGAGGCTACCAAGGATAAACAACTAGATAGTCAGATCCCACACATACCAAGCATTTCAATAACATACACACAATATGCTTGATATGTGCAAATACAACATGGCATCACAACATGACTCTACAACTCAAGTATTTTATTCAATAGGCTCCGATGAGCGAGATGTTACAAATATGGGTCTCATGACCCAACATTCAGAGCATACAAGTCAAAGCACAAACTGTCGGCGTTCTGGAAACGGGGTCCCCAGACTTGCCTGCTTGCGGCCCGCGGCGTGGCTCAAAGGGGGCCCCAGCACGGCCCATCTTCATCAACACGAGCTCAAGACCCTCGCGAGGGGCCAAGCCTCGCGGGGCGGACGACAAGGAGCTTCCTCAGGCTCGGCCTCATCACGCTGGCTCGCGAGGAGGCAGAGATTTCAAGGCGGGGTACCTCGCGAGGTGCCCATGACGCAAGCCATGACGACCAAGGGTGCCAGTCGGGCGCCAGCCCGCGCAGTGTCCTCCTTTCCTCTTTGGTGCAAAGGGAGCAAGCGCAGGCGAGAGTATCAAGCAAAGGCATCCATTTCGGTGCAACAAGACCAAGACCAGCCCAACGGTAGGAAGGAAGTCATTGTTTCTTGGTTCTTGTTTGGTTATCTTTGTGAGTGTTAGAGCTTATGGTCATCTTGATGGCAAGCTTGAGTTCATTGAAAATGGAGTTTGCATGCGTCTTCTATGATGTTTTCGGTGTTGGAGGTTTTACTGGTCTTATCCGATGAAGGGTTCTCACCATTTTCTTATGGGCCTTTTCTCATTGGCTTCTTTTTGATATTTATATCAAGATTGTGTTAGCCCATGTCGTTAGCTTTCCAACAAACTTGGTTTCGTTGAATTCGGAGTCCGTTTGCAAAAGTTGTGGCTGTGTTGGTAAAGGCTGCAGCGGTACTACCGCGACTGGAGCGGATGTAATTTTTTACTACCGCTCCAGAGCAGTACTACCGCGGCTCCTGAGCGGTAGTACCGCTCCAGAGCAGTACTACCGCGGCTCCTAAGTGGTAGTACCGCTCCGGACCAAAATCTCGTGTTTTGATCAACGGAAGTAGGAACGGAAGTATTTTTTTAGTACCGCTCGCAAGCAGTAGTACCGCTACCACTTGCGGTAGTACCGTGAGGTCGAGCGGTAGTACCATGAGGACGAGCGGTAGTACCGCTCCAGCGGTTCTACTGGCCTTTTGCCTCCTCTCTATTGTTTTTCAAAGGGGTACTACCGCCCTAGCGGTAGTACCGCTCCTTGGAGCAGTTGTACCGCTCTGTGCGGGCTGTGAGCATAACGGTTGGATTTTTTCCCACCTATAAAAGGGGGTCTTCTTCCCCAATGAACCTTATCCTTTGAGCTCGTGTTCTTCCCCCATTGTTGACCTTCTTCGAGCTTTCTATCTCTCAATCCCTCCAATGATTCTTGCTAGTTCTTGAGGGAAAAGAGAGAGGAGATCTAGATCCACGTTTCCACCAATCACTTTCTCCTCTTAGTGAGGGAACCCTTGATCTAGATCTTGGAGTTCTTCGTGTTCTTCTTTCGTTCTTCCTCTCATTTTCCTCCCTAGCATTAGTTGCTTTGGTGGGATTTGGGAGAGAAGGACTTGGGCACTCCGTGTGCCCTTGCCATTGCATTTGGTGCATCGGTTTGAGTTCTCCACGCGATACGTGGAAGTTACAAGTTGAGAAGTTTATTACTCTTGGGTGCTTGGTGCCCTTGAGCTTGTTCCTCTTGGGTGCTTGGGCGCCCTAGACGGTTGGTGGTGTTTGGAGCTCAATCATTATGATGTAAAGCTCCGGGCAAGCGTCGGGGTCTCCAATTAGGTTGTGGAGATCGCCCCGAGCAATTTGATGGGTACCGGTGACCGCCCCCAAGGGTTGCCAAAGTGTACGGGTTCGGTGACCGCCCCCAAGGGTCGCCATTTGTACGGGTTCGGTGACCGCCCTCAAGGGTCCCTTAGTGGAATCACGGCATCTTGCATTGTGCGAGGGCGTGAGGAGATTACGGTGGCCCTAGTGGCTTATTGGGGAGCATTGTGCCTCCACACCGCTCCAAACGGAGATTAGCATCCGCAAGGGTGTAAACTTCGGGATACATCATCGTCTCCGCGTGCCTCGGTTATCTCTTACCCGAGCCCTTTACTTATGCACTTTACTTTGTGATAGCCATATTGTTTTTTGTCATATATCTTGCTATCACTTAGTTGTTTACCTTGCTTAGCATAAGTTGTTGGTGCACATAGGTGAGCCTAGTTGTTGTAGGTTTTGTGCTTGTCAAATTAACCGCTAGGTTTATTCCGCATTTGTTCAAGCCTTAACCGTAATTATTTTAAAGCGCCTATTCACCCCCCCTAGGCGACATCCACGATCTTTCATCCTGCTGCTCGCATTTATCTTGAATTTATTTCAAGATTTTCGAATGTATGTTTAGTGGGAGGAGACGTTCCCGTCGACTACGAGGCACCCACGGTTTGACTTTGTAAAATCTCAAGATGATATGTCGCCTCAGTTTCTCGAACATGCTCATAGGCTAGGGTGTGCATGTGTGCGTTCATAGAGGATGAGTGTATGCACGTATATATGAGAGCTTGCTTATGTACTATGTTCAAAAAAGGAATGTGAGTCATTTAAGAGCAGGTACAACCACAGATGGTATATTCGAGCCTCTATATGCTTGCGGATGTGTCCGTGCACGCCCGCTGGCAGTGTCCAGGCAATCCCTATTTCCTTTGTTCACGTCTACAGTCTCGTAGTCGAATACCAAATTTCATAAAATGGATGCAACAACGTAAATCAACATATGCAGTCCCCATAATTGAATACCAAATTTCATACAATGCAATGTAAGCAACGTAAATCAACATCAAGATCGAACAAGGAATATAAATAGACTGTTTCATCGAACATAGTTCATTGGATACAAAAGACATTGTTTGTGGGATTCTACTAGATACAAAATATTCATATAGCCAACTAGATGATGAGCAGAGGTGGAGATCACCATTTCGGGCCCTTGCCCTTGCCCTTGTCGTCACCGGTGCAACGGTCCATCTCCGTGTACATGTCTGAGGATCGTCGTCGTCCGTGCCGGTGGTACCGCTCTTCGATGCCAACGAGAGGTGGCGGATGGCGTGTGCATGCTCCGTCGCATGGCGGGCCGCGTTGGCCATGGTGGATTCTTTCTCCTCGTGAGGCGCTCTGACGCTTGGAGCCCGAGCCTGAGCGCCTCGCATTTTTGCGTTGGAGGCGCCTGGCGTTCGACTCCGCCGTGGTCAGAGACTGGCGCATGAGCTCATGGAGGAGCACCTCCTTCGAGTGGAAGGGGGCGGAGCGGGCGCGTTGGCGGGAAGAGCCGGGCTCCGCCACGATCGCGATGGGCGGCCTTGACCTTCGACTCCATCATGCGCATTCGCACGGGGGCCGCAGGCACGAGTACCCAGCGCTGCCTGGGCGGTGTTGGCACCAGAGGGGAAGGGCCACCCTGCTTCGAATCTGGAGCGGTGCCGACGGGACGGGCGATCGCGGCCCGCATTGTGGCGGCGGGACCCGGAGGAGCTGGCGGTGGAACTCAAACTCTCGCCGGTGTCCAGGCACGACCGTTGGATGGCGATGCGAAGCTCCAGCTCGTCCTCATTCGGCGAGTCACTTCCGAAGCCAGAGTCCTCCTTCACACGGCCGTCCCAGTCCATGGGGTCGGGCTCACTGCCGGAGTTGTGGCCAGACCTGGCCATGGCGGAGAGGGCGGATGAAGTTGAGGAGGAAGAGGAGAGACGGGAGGGGGTGGAGAGGACTGAGGGTTTGACTAAGGTTCGCCGGATGCGGGTGGGGTTCCTGTGGGGGCGGTGCGGGCCATAGCGGGTGTGTCCAACGTAGCGGTAGTGTTCGGGCTTCCCCATATCTATCCCGTATATAGGTTGGGTATGGGGGTTGACGGACAGCCCGGGCGTTTGGGCTGGTTGTGGGGAGCCCGGTTGGGTGCGGTTTTTTTATCCAGGCAGCCGAGACGTTTGGGACGGCATTGTGGCTCTAATTGTAGATGCTCTAAGACAGTTTAGTACCGTATTTAAGGTATTGAGAAGGACCGTGACTAAAGTGAATTACACTAATAAGACACCTTGATGACTGTATTTAGGTATTCCCTCCGTCCCAAAATTCTCATCTTAGATTTGTCTAAATACGGATATATCAAATCACGTTTTAGTATTAGATACATCCATATCTAATAAATCTAAGACAAGAATTATTCTTGTCTTAGATTTGTCTAAATACGGATGTATTAAATCATGTTTTAGTATTAGATACATTCATATCTAGATAAATCTAGAGGGAGTATTTAGGTTATTGAAAGTACCATGACCAAAGTGAATTCCACAACCGTATTTAGGGTATCGAGAAGGACCGTCGCCAAAGTGAATTCCGCAATAGATACAGTGACGGTGAGTGAATTTTTCTCTTGCAATTTCTCCCGATGTAGTACATCAAACACCCGATCCTCAAACGACAAAAATAATCTTGGGTACATCTTGGATTACTCTAGTGGAATCAACAGAAACAAAGTGGACGATACACAAGTCTCCATATACAGTAACATGCAGTTCTAACCTCAGCCAGTCGGCCTGCAGGCTAGCTAACAGTAGATTCTTACACAACGAATAAAATGCCGATTCGAGTATGACTATATAAAAACCAATGCCAAGGGATGTAAAACATGATGCCTCTTCATGGGGGCCAAGTGAAGTGATTTACAGGAACACGTCCTTCTCAAGCAGCTTGAGGACCTCGTCCTGGTTGTTGAGCTTGGCAACGTCGATGGGCGTCTTCCCATCCATGTTTTGGAGAGTGCTGCGGAACATTGGAGATGGTCAAATAAGCATCAAGGGATCAGACCTTGTGAAGGGCAGGGGAGAGTGGATTTAACTTACACAGCAGCACCGTGCTTCAACAGAAGATCCACACACTCTTTCCGGCCATAGCCAGCAGCGTAATGCAGTGGGGTGTTCTTGTTCTTATCCATGGCATCTACAGCAGCACCCGCCTCAAGGAGGATTTCCGCACACTTGAACTGAAATCCAAAATTCATACAACTCCTTATCACTGAATTAAACTACCTAACAGTCATCAAATATACAAGGAGACAACACAGTTACCAATGGCATTTGACCTAACTCACAATCTAGATTCCACAATGTAACATACAGACTACAAACAACAACAGATGATGGTATGCCATTCACTGATTTTGTGTTCCAGCATTGAATGCAACCTTCACAAGTGAAGTTGTTGAAGTGGCTTCCTAAAGACCATCAACTGGGAGAATTTAAACAGTTGGAGATGGAGATATGCAATCTTGATACAGTGCAGATAGACCAGTTATTATATTTCTAAGTAGGTAGTCCTTGGCCAACTGGTCATTACCAGCTCATAGCAAGTTAATGATGATGGCTCACAAATATAAAGGGCAGCCCCAGTGCATGTAGCTCCCGCTTGCGCAGGGTCTGGGGAAGGGTCCGACCATGATATAAATCAGAGTAAATACTATAGCTTGACCACTTATAGAGGTCGCTAGGCACTGGCTACTCATGAATCAACTCCCCCAAAACTATTTTTCTTTTGACAAATATAAGCATAAAGCTCTCCGTTCTATCAATAAAGTTGCTTAAAAGCAAAAAGAAGAAAGTAAAATAAAATTCGTATAATCTGTGAAAATAACTTGGTCTAAAGGTTGATAAAATAACTTGATCTAAAAAACAGAAGTCTGTAGTCCCTAGACAGGCTCATTATTCTCCTGCAAAACAAGCTCACTATTCCAAGTCTAGCTGTTTATTGAACAGTAACTAGAAAGCTTCCACTAGTATTAGGGTCACTGGTCACGACAAAATATTTGCACTACTCAAAGAGTAACTACCATGGACTTCCCATGGAACTGGCAACTCTATATAGTATGTTTTTTCTTAGCTTGCCTAATCATTTGTTGTAGTAATGAAGTACTCCCTCCGTCCCATAATGTAAGACGTTTTTTGACACTACACTAGTGTCAAAAAATGTCTTACATTATGGGACGGAGGGAGTAGACAAAATAGTATATCAATCACAAGTTCAATTTACTGGATTACTGTTATAGGCTAAGAGAGTTGAGCAATGAGCAGGTCTTCATACCTCACCATATCCACATGCAAAGTGCAAGGCCCTTCTTCCCTCAGAGTCTTCTTCATCCTTGTCTGCTCCACCATCTAGAGCCTTCTTCAGACCCTGTTGGATGACTTATTTTGTAAATAAAGGCGGCAATGTAATAATAAATCCAATAGAAATAACAGTGGCAGCTATATTTGAAAATCTAGAGAAGTTGTTTTGAAAAACAGCCATCACGAAGACTGTAAATGAAGCTGCTCTAGTTGAACCTTGCATACATCTTACCAAAATTACATTATATTCATGAACACTAGGCACACCATTGCAGGCTCCACAGGAGAGGCTAAAAAACCTAACTGTGTAGCAAGACTAGTAAACGATTCTGCGGGGCAGATGCAATGGAGGGCACACAGGTTGCAAGCTGGCAAATTTCTTGAGCATACAAAGAGCATAACCTACATGCCAAGAGCATGTCATTTCTCCAAATACCAACATAAGGCTGGTTCATGTATTAAAGCATACACAATGTCATGGAAGCAAAATTGTTTCCACTACTACCAGCCAAACAATACCGTAAAACCTGTAGTAACTGTGGACAAAATGGACACTGACTAAGCAAATTATACAGTGTAACACCAACACAGCATATAAACATATGCAAGTATATATCAGCTCAAAACAGAATTGAAACTCGAATCCACAGTTCTACTGTTAGCCCCATTACCTCACCGTCACCAACACTGGCAGTGTGGTGGACAATGGATTCGTCTTCATCTTCACCTTCTTCTTCAGTTTCTTCAGTACCAGAAGGTTCAGCAGTAGAGACAGTGCTAAACGGCATGGTAGTTCCCATTGCCTGGCCAATCTTTTGAAGAGTTTCAGGGTCATTCCAGTACCTACATGAGCAAATGAAAAGCACATCAAGCAAGTTGTATACAGTCTAATATGATACAGTATATCACTAGAAAATATGCCCTACTTTATCATTGCAGCAGGACCACCATTCTCTAACTCATCAAGAATTGGCTTCAAGGCTGGATCTTCCTTAATCCGAGACATGCGCTCTTCAAGCTCCTCCTTATGTGTTGGACTAGTCAAATTTTCCAGCATACTGGACATAGCAGGATCCTAAGCCAATTAAGTTGATAAGACAATTAGGTCATTGTCAGCAAAAATAAACAGCAGAAAACAAAATCCAGGGGAGTCCTTTGGGCAAAGTAGATGGTACCTGCATAAGAGCAGTCCCGAGGCGCTCTGCCATTGTCATAAACTGAGGGTTTTCCATGACCTTTTGCATTGTTTCCATGTACTGATGAGGATCCAATGGAGGCATGCCCTGTTCTCCTGCAGTCTGAGCACCTTTCTGTAGCTGCTCAGCCATCTGATTGAATGCAGGGTCCCTTGCAATCTGGTCCGCCATCTCCTTTATAGATGGATCCTGGAAACCAGAATTCATTTAGTTGAAGAACTGAAGTCAAAAGATATTTCTCAGTTGAAAAGTTAAAGTGCAAGTATCAATGAATCTGCCACAGGCAGAATTATGTAAAACCAAAAAAGAACGCATTAATAATACCCAGCAGGTGCATATTTAATTGATGAAAAATCGATAGGATAGTCAGCATGTACTACACTTATTATGACTGAGGTATGGTGAGTGGGGAGGGGGGGGCATACATTGAGCAAACTTTGCATAGAAGAAAAATCAAAAGGACCCGACAAGCCTGCAGCGGCAGCTGGAGGAACCCCTTGACGTTCGTTGGATGATCCTTCTGTTTTTGTACTTTTGCTCTCATCTGCAAAAGAAGTGGTTCAGAACAGAAGCATACATGACATAGTATAGAAGTTGAGCAGAAGTGCTGTGATAAATTCTGCATAGTTCTGAGATTTATTTATGAGAACACAATGCTTTATCTGTACCAACTACATCATATGGCAGGCAGTTAAATAAACAAACTCCATCCTACATCAACAATGTCAGTCAACTGTAAGGAACATTGTCAAATGAAACTGAGCCTTCTGTACACCTGCATTTTTCTTGCTTGCCAGCTTGAGGATACGGGGCGAAAGAACTAACATGGCATCAAGCATCTTGGTCTTTGGTTCCATTCACAACAAACTAGCCGTGCTTCTACAACGCATCACACACGAGAGTAATAACAGCCTAACAGGAATTGTATACAACAAACCGCCTAACAGGAATTCTCTAAAACAAAAACAAAAAATAGCACAACAGGGGAAGATATGAGTAGGAGAATCAGTTGGACGAAACATTCCCTTATCGTCAAACAGTTACCAGACATTTATTTCCTTATTATCATCAATTAACTTGGTCATTGCTCCGCGTGCAGGGGCGGACTTAACGAGGCCCCAATTTTGTGGGAATCGAAACTGCTAGAGTTAGTAATTTAGGGTACGAGACACCCTCACTAAGATTTCGATCCTGCACGCGCGCGCTTAAGAAGAAGACGAACCGAATCGAGGCATGGGCGGGCGTACTAGTACCAGACCAGTACTCCGCGGCAGAGCAAACAAATCCGTCACTAACTAGATGGATTGGAGAGGCTGGAGAACGCGAGTCCAGGAACCGAGATTGGGCTCGATCGCCCGCAGCGGAGGAGAGATCGGACCAGATTAGAACAGGTAATCCAAGCAAGGAAGGGCATAGCTCACCAGCGAACCCGGATGGGAGATCTCCACCCGACGCCATCCCGGTAGATACGAGTAGCAGGGGAAGAAGAATTCGTCCGAGGTGGGCTGCTTGCGTCGGCCGGAGGCGGAGCTCGGCGGCGCGGTGGGGAAGGAGAGAGTGCTAGCCAAGATGGCTTGCGAGACTTGGTTTGACGACTGCCAAGCGAAGAGGGAGATGTGACAAGGTAAGGCGCGGGCCGGGCCGGGCCGGGTCGATCCAGTGGTACGTACGGCTAGGAGCCCGTTTCGGTCTTTGGAATGGGCCGGCACCGTAAGCTCTCAGGTTGATGATTTTTGGAGAATATCAAACGAAAATCGTTACTCAAAAACAAAATCAAACGAAAATCGTTACTCAAAAAAAAAAATCAAACGAAAATCAGCATTCAAAGAAAACTCCATGAAAACCACGTTTGGAAGTTTCAAGAAAATCTAAAAAAACGTGTGATGTTAAGGGGATGATGTTCTATTCTCACATAAAATTTCAAGTAAAAATAGATTACGGGATGTGTAAAATTCAACAATGAATAGTGACATTATTGTTCGGCACTATTCAACATTGATTTTGTCTTTTTCATAGCTCACATCCCGGGATGTGGTTGAACTTGAAATTTTGCATGGCAATAGAACATATCATATTTTTTTGAGTTTTTTTTTGAAACTTCAAAACATTGTTTTCACATGATTTTCACCAGTTTCGACCGAATAGTGGTTTTCGTATGATATTCTCCCATGATTTTTGGGCATGGAGCGAGAAAGGGGAACTTTATAGTTATGTCCACATATAGGATGATCTATCTATATCTAAATCTGTACTTATACCTATAATATAACATTAAAGGAATGATTGTTTCTTCACTTTTTTCGTCCTTCTATTTCTTTCGTATGTCTTCCATTTTTCATTTCGCACATCCTTGTTTTTTTCATCCTGACAAGAGTAATATTATTATTAATAATCTATCTATACCTTAATATTAAAGGAATGATTGTTTCTTCAATTTTTTTCGCACTCATATTTCTATCGTACGTCTTTCCTTCTCCGTTTGGTACGTCCTTAGTTTTTCTCTTTTGTCCCGACAAGAGTAATATTATTAGTAATAATAAAAATAATAAAATGTTTATTTGTATGAGCTTAGAGTCAAACCAGCGACGTCGAGCTTCGCGGCGCACAACACAAGTGTTCGCCACCAGAAGAAAAGACAACGCTTTGTATATCTAAAGAAGGTTTGTTAATTTATAGGTTTCACGGTTGTAGTTTGCGTCTAAGCAAACCACGTCCCCCTTCTCAAGCACGTGGGTCAAGTGAAAGGATCGATATGGTTAACTAAAGGGGGGTGAATAGGCAACTAACAATTTTATCTTTTTTAATCAAATTAGGGTTAACATCAAAATAGGTTGTCTAGATAAAAAAATGCAACTAGGTGGACAACCTATATGACAAGCACAATAACAAGCTCACAAGCAAGCACAAGATACAAACACAATATAAGCTTGCACAAAGTAAAGGTAAGAGGTAACCACAAGTGGATTCGATGGAGAGGAGGATGTGATACCGAAGTTCCCTCCCTTTAGGCTGAGGTACGTTCAACGTTACAGCGGTGTGAAGGCACAATGCTCCCCAAGAAGCCACTAGGGCCACGTATTCTCCTCACGCCCTCGCGCAATGCAAGATGCCATGATTCCACTAGTGGTGCCCTTGAAGGCGGCGACCGAACCTTAACAAACAAGGTTGGGGCTCTCTCACAACTTAACTGGAAGCTCCCAACTGAAGGAAATATGCCCTAGAGGCAATAATAAAGTTGTTATTTATATATTTCCTTATATCATGATAAATATTTATTATTCATGCTAGAATTGTATTAACCGGAAACTTAGTACGTGTGTGAATACATAGAAAAATAGAGTGTCACTAGTATGCCTCTACTTGACTAGCTCGTTAATCAAAGATGGTTAAGTTTCCTAGCCATAGACATGAGTTGTCATTTGATAAAAGAGATCACATCATTAGGGAATGATGTGATTGACTTGACCCATTCCGTTAGCTTAACACTTGATCGTTTAGTATGTTGCTATTGCTTTCTTCATGACTTATACATGTTCCTATGCCTATGAGATTATGCAACTCCCGAATACCGGAGGAACACTTTGTGTGCTACCAAACGTCACAACGTAATTGGGTGATTATAAAGGTGCTCTACAGGTGTCTCCGATGGTGTTTGTTGAGTAGGCATAGATAGAGATTAAGACTTGTCACTCCGATTGTCGGAGAGGTATCTCTGGGCCCTCTCGGTAATGCACATCACTATAAGCCTTGCAAGAAATGTGACTAATGAGTTAGTTACGGGATGATGCATTACGGAACGAGTAAAGAGACTTACTGGCAACGAGATTGAACTAGGTATTGAGATACCGACGATCGAATCTCGGGCAAGTAACATACTGATGACAAAGGGAACAACGCATGTTGTTATGCGGTTTGACCAATAAAGATCTTCGTAGAATATGTGGGAGCCAATATGAGCATCCAGGTTCCGCTATTGGTTATTGGCTGGAGACATGTCTCGGTCATGTCTACATAGTTCTCGAACCCGTAGGGTCCGCACGCTTAAAGTTCGGTGACTATCGGTATTATGAGTTTATGTGTTTTGATGTACCGAAGGCAGTTCGGAGTCCCGGATATGATCACGGACATGACAAGGAGTCTCGAAATGGTCGAGACATAAAGATCGATATATTGGACGACTATATTTGGATGTCGGAATGGTTCCGGGTGAGTTCGGGCATATACCGGAGTACCGGGAGGTTACCGGAACCCCCCGGAAGGTATATGGGCCTTATTGGGCCATAGTGGGAGAGAAGAGAGGGAGGCATGGGAGGGGGCGTGCCCCCCTCGAGCCCAATCCGAATTGGGTGCCCCTCCTTTCCTTCCCCCTCTATCCCCCCTTCCTTCCACTCCTAGTCCAACTAGGGAAGGGGGGAATCCTACTCCCGGTGGGAGTAGGACTCCCCATGGGGCGCGCCGGGCCGCCCCCCCCCCTCCTCCACTCCTTTATATACGGAGGACGGGGCACCCCATACACACACAAGTTGATCATTGATCTCTTAGCCGTGTGCGGTGCCCCCCTCCACCATAATCCACCTTGATCATATCGTTGCAGTGCTTAGGCGAAGCCCTGTGCCGGTAACTTCATCATCACCGTCATCACGCCGTCGTGCTGACGAAGCTCTCCCTCGACGCTCTACTGGATCATGAGTTTGTGGGACGTCACCAAGCCGAACGTGTGCAGATTGCGGAGGTGACGTACTTTCGGTACTAAGATCGGTCGGATCGTGAAGACGTACGACTACATCAACCGCGTTGTCATAACGCTTCCACTTACGGTCTACGAGGGTACGTGGACAACACTCTCCCACTCGTTGCTATGCATCACCATGATCTTGCGTGTGCGTAGGAAATTTTTGAAATTACTGCGTTCCCCAACAGTGGCAACCGAGCCAGGTTTATGCCTAGATGTTATATGCACGAGTAGAACACAAGTGAGTTGTGGGCGATAATAGTCATGCTGCTTACCAGCATGTCATACTTTGATTCGGCGGTATTGTTGGATGAAGCGGCCTGGACCGACATTACGCGTACGCTTACGCGAGACTGGTTCAACCGACGTGCTTCACACACAGGTGGCTGGCGGGTGTCAGTTTCTCCAACTTTAGTTGAATCAAGTGTGGCTACGCCCGGTCCTTGTTGAAGGTTAAAACAACACATACTTGACAAAAAATCGTTGTGGTTATGATGTGTAGGTAAGAACGGTTCTTGCTCAGCCCGTAGCAGCCACGTAAAACTTGCAACTACAAAGTAGAGGACGTCTAACTTGTTTTTGGAGGGGATGTTGTGATGTGATATGGTCAAGACATGATGCTAAATTTTATTGTATGAGATAATCATGTTTTGTAACAGAGTTATCGGCAACTGGCAGGAGCCATATGGTTGTCGCTTTATTGTATGCAATGCAATCGCACTGTAATTGTTTTTTACTTTATCACTAAGCGGTAGCGATAGTCGTAGAAACAATAGTTGGTGAGACGACAATGATGCTACGATGGAGATCAAGGTGTCGCGCCGGTGACGATAGTGATCATGACGGTGCTTTGGAGATGGAGATCAAGGGCACAAGATGTTGATGGCCATATCATATCACTTATATTGATTGCATGTGATGTTTATCCTTTATGCATCTTATTTTGCTTAGTTCGACGGTAGCATTATAAGATGATCTCTCACTAAATTTCAAGGTACAAGTGTTCTCCCTGAGTATGCACCGTTGCGGAAGTTCGTCGTGCTGAGACACCACGTGATGATCGGGTGTGATAAGCTCTATGTTCAAATACAACGGGTGCAAGCCAGTTTTGCACACGCAGAATACTTGGGATAAACTTGACGAGCCTAGCATATGCAGATATGGCCTCGGAACACTGAGAACGAAAGGTCGAGCGTGAATCATATAGTAGATATGATCAACATAGTGATGTTCACCATTGAAAACTACTCCATCTCACGTGATGATCGGACATGGTTTAGTTGATTTGGATCACATGATTACTTAGATGATTAGAGGGATGTCTATCTAAGTGGGAGTTCTTAAGTAATATGATTAATTGAACTTTAATTTATCATGAACTTAGTACCTGAGAGTATTTTGCATGTCTATGTTATTGTAGATCAATGGCCTGTCTACTGTTCCTTTGAATTTTAATGCGTTCCTTGAGAAAACTAAGTTGAAAGATGATGGTAGCAATTACACAGACTGGGTCCATAACTTGAGGATTATCCTCATTGCTGCACAGAAGAATTATGTCCCGGAAGCACCGCTAGGTGCAAGACCCGCTGCAGGAGCAACGCCAGACGTTGTGAACGTCTGGCAAAGCAAAGCTGATGGCTACTCGATAGTTCAGTGTGCCATGCTTTACGGCTTAGAACCAGGACTTCAGCGATGTTTTGAACGTCATGAAGCATATGAGACCAGGAGTTGAAGTTAATATTTCAAGCAAATGCCCGGATTGAGAGATATGAAGTCTCCAATAAGTTCTATAGTTGTAAGATGGAGGAGAATAGTTCTGTCAGTGAACATATACTCAAAATGTCTGGGTATAACAACCACTTGATTCAGCTGGGAGTTAATCTTCCTGATGATAGTGTTATTGGCAGAATTCTTCAATCACTGCCACCAAGCTACAAGAGCTTCGTGATGAACTATAATATGAAAGGGATAAACAAGACAATTCCTGACTCTTCGCAATGCTAAAGGCTGCGGAGGTAGAAATCAAGAAGGAGCATCAAGTGTTGATGGTCAACAAGACCACCCGTTTCAAGAAAAAGGGTAAAGGGAAGAAAGGGAACTTCAAGAAAAAAACGGCAAGCAAGTTGCTGCTCAAGTGAAGAAGCCCAAGTCTGGACCTAAGCCTGAGACTGAGCGCTTCTACTACAAAGGGACTGGTCACTGGAAGCGGAACTGCCCCAAGTATTTGGCGGATAAGAAGGATGGCAAGGTGAACAAAGGTATATGTGATATACATGTTATTGATGTGTACCTTACTAATGCTCGTTGTAGCACCTGGGTATTTGATACTGGTTCTGTTGCTAATATTTGCAACTCGAAACAGGGACTACGGATTAAGCGAAGATTGGCTAAGGACGAGGTGACGATTGCTACCTCTTGAGCAAAGCGTTGGTTTTCCCTTGAAGAGGAAAGGATGATGAAGCAAAGTAGTGTAAGTATTTCCCTCAGTTTTTGAGAACCAAGATATCAATCCAGTAGGAGGCTCCTCAAAAGTCCCACGCACCTACACAAACAAACAAGAACCTCGCAACCAACGCAATAAAGGGGTTGTCAATCCCTTCACGGTAACTTGCAAAAGTGAGATCTGATAGAGATAATAAGATAAGATAAATATTTTTGGTATTTTTATGATATAGATTGGAAAATAGAAGACGCAAATAAAAGTAGATGGAAAACTTATATGATAAAAGATAGACCCGGGGGCCATAGGTTTCACTAGTGGCTTCTCTCAAGATAGCACAAGTATTACGGTGGGTGAATAAATTACTGTCGAGCAATTGATAGAAAAGTGCATAGTTATGAGAATATCTAGGCATGATCATGTATATAGGCATCACGTCCATGACAAGTAGACCAAAACAATTCTGCATCTACTACTATTACTCCACACATCGACCGACTCCTGCCTGCATCTAGAGTATTAAGTTCATAAGAATAGAGTAATGCATTAAGAAAGATGACATGATGTAGAGGGATAAACTCATGCAATATGACATAAACCCCATCTTTTTATCCTCGATGGCAACAATACAATACGTGCCTTGCTGCCCGTCTTTGTCCTTTGGGAAAGGACACCGCAAGATTGAACCCAAAGCTAAGCACTTCTCCCACTGCAAGAAAGATCAATCTAGTAGGCCAAACCAAACTGATAATTCGAAGAGACTTGCAAAGATAACCAATCACACATAAAAGAATTTAGAGAAGATTCAATTATTTCTCATAGATAAACTTGATCATAAACCCACAATTCATCGGATCTCGACAAACACACCGCAAAAAGAGTTACATCGAATAGATCTCCCAGAAGATCGAGGAGAACTTTGTATTGAGATTCAAAGAGAGAGAAGAAGCCATCTAGCTAATAAGTATGGACTCGAAGGTCTGTGGTAAACTACTCACAACTCATCGGAGAGGCCTTGGAGATGATGAGAGGCCCTCCGTGGTCGATTCCCCCTCCGGCGGAGCACCGGCGAAGGCTCCAAGATGGGATCTCGCGGATACAGAAGGTTGCAGCGGTGGAATTAGGTTTTTGTGGTGCTCCTGGATGTTTTCGGGGTACGTGGATATATATAGGAGGAAGAAGTAGGTCGGTTGACGCTCGAGGGGCCCATGAGGGTGGGGGGCGCGCCCACCCCCAGTGGCGCGCGCCGACCACCCTCGTGGCCGCCTCATTTGTTGCTTAACGTCCACTCCAACACTACTAGGGAAAACCTTATACACAGAAATTTAGGAACAGCGCGGGTCAAAAAAACGTGCTAGTGCTATATAGCAGTAGCGATTGAAGAAAAACCGCGCTACAGATATAACCTTAGCAGTAGCGCGTGTAGTTAAAAAGCGCTACTACTAATATTCCCAATGGCGTAATGATAGGCTACGCATAGCGATGGCGGGCTTGGAAGAAAGCAGCGCTACCGCTAGGGCATAATTAGCGCGCGTTTCCTAAGAAGAGCGCTACTACTAACGGAAATAAAATAAGATGAAAAACAAATAGAAAAGTAAATGAAAATGAAATAAATAGAAAAAGGAGAAAGGAAAAATAAAATGTAAAGCAAAATAAGCGAAAAAGTGAAAAAAGCGGAGGAAGGCATAGCAAAGCGTGTGTTTGTAAGAGGCGCTATAGCTAACGTGGCTGCAGCAGCGTGTCCTAGACCCCGCTATAGAACGAAAAGGAAATTAAAAATTGAAGAAATTTACATAGCTATAGCAGCAGCGCTGCTTTTGCAAAAACCGCTATAGCTATCTTAGCTATAGCGCGTTTTAAAAACGCTACCGCTAAGTTTGACTTAACCAAAAACCGTTTCCCCCACCACTTCTCCCCAAATCCCTCAAGCCACCCCGCCGCCGTCTCCCGATTCACCGTCGCCCCACTTCGCCGACGCCGACGCCACGAGCCGTCGCCGTTGAGCGACACCGGAGCCGCCCCAACGCCACGGAGCCGCGCGGCCTCGTCAACGCCACCGGAGCCGCCGTCGACGCCACCGGATCCTTCCACGCCACAACTGCCTTCCTCGCCGTCACCGGAGACGCCCCTGCCTCCCTCGCCATCACCGGAGACGCCCCTGCCTTCCTCGCCACCACTACCTCCGTCGCCACCACCGGAGCCATCATCTGTAAGCCCCCACCCCTCCTCTCTCTCTCATGCATAGGTTAACCAGTTTAATTAGGTTAATTATCTAGGTTAGGGCAAAAATTTAGTTAGGGCTTTGAAAGAGAAGTAGTTAGGTTAACTAGTTTAATTAGGTTAATTATCTAGGTTAGTGCAAAAACTTAGTTAGGGCTTTGACAGAGAACTAGTCAGGTTAACTAGTTTAATTAGGTTAATTATCCAGGTTAATTAGTGCAAAAATTTATTTTAGGCTTTGACAGAGAACTAGCTGCGTTAACTAGTTTAATTAGGGTTAATTATCTAGGTAAACTAGATTAACTAACTAGGTTAAATAGGTAGGTTAATTAGGTTCATTGGATTAACAAGCTAGGTTAAGTAGATTGGCTAGGTTAGAGGAAAATTTTATTTTAGAGCATTAGGTCAGAAGGGTTAGAGAAATGGAGTTCCTTTGCAATTTAATTGGGTTACGTGTTTAGTGAGGTCATTTTGCAAAGGTTTTGATTTTGAAAAGACCACTATTTTTCAAGGAAAAGAATTTAGGCAAATTTTATTTTTCATTGAAGTGGTCATGTTATATCTTTTCATTGAAGTTGTTCGATTGTGCCCAAGTGGCTTTGTTGTTTCGAGGGAATGATCTTTGAGTGGCCTATGTTTTGCGAAATGTTGATTCATTTACATTAAAGCAAATTTTAGGTTCTCGATTTGTCCACTTTTAGCAAAGGTCATGCGAAATTTTCCGTGAATTTCGCATGACTTGTGCTACAAACTAGGACATATCGAGTGCCCGGATTTGCCGCACTGTGAAGGAGTCAACATTCACGCAAAACGATGTCATTATTCATTTTATTAGGTCTAGAATTAATTGAATAGATTTAATCATAGGAAACATGGCTAGCAATGATGAAGGACATGGTTCTGGTGATTGCGACGACGTCTACCGGGTGGCAGACGATTTTTTTAGCCTTGCCGACGATCAGCAGATGTTGTTCTTTGGGCCCAGCGGTGGCATCGGGATCGAGACCGACACGCAGACCGGTCTTTGAGACCGACACGCAGACCGGTCTTGAGATCGAGACCGCGCTGAGATTCAGACTAGCATCGAGACGGCGCTAAGACCGGTGCTGCCTCGGGAGCGAGCCGGTGTAGAACCGAAAGCAAAGACGAACGGGTTCCTAACAAACTCAGGACTACTAGACTGGTGGTCACGGAGGTGGGCGACGGCAATTTTGAGCCAAAGGCGCCGAGGAAGCGCGCCATTGCTACGGCAATCAAATAGGCTGCATCATACGGACAACCACCACCATCAACGATGAGAAACTAAAGAAGATAGAAAATATGAGGAGCTCCTTTTCACGGATATTCTTGTTCCGGGCGGAATGAGAAGGATTATGAAGATCCGCACAAGGACCCGACAATGAAGAAGATAAACAAACACGCCATGACCAAGTTTAGCGACGCGTTGGCCGCCTAGAAAAATCGAGTGAAAGCAAAGATCAACGACGGGGAACCCTACTCCGAGATTGTAAAGGATAATCCGACAATCACGGAAGAGCAGTTTCAAATATTCAAGGAGGCTTGTGAGGCCGAAGCTGCCAAAAAAAAGTCTAAGTATATGAAGGGGCTTCAAAAGAGGAACATTGGGAGCCACCACCTCGGAAGCCGTGGTTACGGCGGAAAGAGGTCCAAATGGGCCAAGGAGGGCGCGAAGCCATGAGTCCGGCATCCTGACCTTTGGCAGATTTCACCGTCCCGCAGGAGCGTGATGTCCTGAGGGCCCGGCACCGTTGGGACCCAGTGAAGAAGGTTTACGAGACAACACCGGTCATTACGGAGTTCATGAGACTGCTGGTAATTTTTGTTTCTGGTCAATTCGACTGCACACGTTAGTCATATTTGTAAACGATCCTTGTGCCTTTTGCAGAGAGAGCAGCACCGGATTGCGGCCGAAAGCGACTCGCCGTCTGAGCCATTGGCGAGGCCCAAGTGGGACTCTCCATTCAACCGGGCATTGAACATATTGAAACAACAACCAGTGGATACTCGACCGTCGTATGGACGCGTGCACGGTGTCGGAGACGGCGCCACGTGGAAGAAGTACTACCATGAGACCACGGAGGAGAAAAACGAAAGACGGAGGTTAACTGAAGAAAGCATCGACAAGAAGGTTGAGATTGCGGTTGAGAAGAAATCATCTCGAGCGAACAAGAATAGCGGTAGCTGCCGCAAAACAAAGCGATTGCGAGATATATCTACTTCCTTGGTGACGGGCGTTTACACTTGGACAAGGCAAAATCCAAAAAAAATGCAGATGACTTTCCCTTGTCGACTTCTTGGGAGCACTTGCTCCCTTGCCGCTCCGTACTGCTCCCTTTGGCTCCCTTTTGCTCCCGCACCGCTCCGTACTGCTCCCTCACTGCTCCCGCTGGGCGTGCTCGGTGGTGCCTCCTCTTTAGCTGAGCTCGACGCCCTCACGGTATCTGTCACACCGCCCGTCAATATAAATGTATAATCTCCCATTTTCGTTGCCTTTCGGATGTCTCACGTCGCAGACTTTTCTTTGCAGGCAGCGAAACCCGTGCACCATATTGTACACCATCGGCGAATGTAAGGTGGGCGTGGGGAAGGGACGATAATGGAGCCTAAGGAACCATTGTTCCACACCGGTCGATCCCCGAACGTCTTCAAGGTTTCCGTGGCGATGTCAAACCGGGCCACGAAAATTTGCCTCCTCTAATACTAGTGGGGATGACGACGAGACCCGCGGCGGCTTGGTGATTGTTGCAATGGGTGGGTCTGTTGTGGCCAAAGAGTCGCTTCGTGCAGGCGGCCGAGCACACCCATGAGCACGCAGCCTCGAAGAAGGTATGAACATCAACACCCCACCTACCCAATTAGCGTCGGGTATCGGGTTGGGTGATAGCGACGGGTAAGCAGGTGGCTCCATTAGTCATCGATGGCGTCGCCATGGTGAGGATGAGGATGATGATGGCGCTGAACGGTATGTCTATCTTGGCGCCTCCTCGGTTTGAGTGTCATGAGTCGGTGCACGAATTACCGTCTCAACGTATTATTGACGACCATCCGGTGGTAAAGAAGTCTAGGAAGAGAGCGAGGAAAGGCAAAAAGCTGATTCTATGATCCAGCCGCCTCGGTAGCCTCGGCCGGGACCGTGTAGATATCCCCGATGCGGATAAATGGCATATCCCCGGTCGACCAATCCTACCGAAACAGCGCTATGGGCCGATTCGCGATCTAAGGAGACTTCATGATGATGTGTTGCGGGTAGAAAGGCCTCATCGCCTCGAAAGATCCGGGATACCCACTCTCGTGGTTAACATTCCGCGGCAAATGTCGACGCGTCGACGGCTTCCCGCGGATAAGTTCTTCCTCCGATTCGATTACATATTCGACATGTTTCACGTGAAGAAGCTGGATTTTACGTTTGTCGCATTTATGCCTTGCACATGAACTACATCATTGGGGTTGAGCGGATACATTTTATACGTATATCGCTGACCCGTACTACATGCACGAGGGCTTCTTGGGAGTTTGTGCATTTGCATCGTGGATCTGCGAGGGATTACATCGTCGGTTTCATGCTCGCCAATAAGGACAAGGAGGCGATTCTCGTGCCTTATCATCCGTGTAAGTCATCCGCTGCTATCCTTCCTTCGATTTCAATAATTCATTTGCACGGTGGAGGCTAATTAATTTGAGGTGTACTTATTTTGTGCAGCGGTAGGGTACCGCCGTCCTCATCATCCTCTACCCCGATTCTCCCACGCTCTTTACTTGGACTCGTCGAAGAACATTCACAAAAGGATTACACCCACATCAAAGATGTTCTCGACGAAGATGTGTTTTACTACCAAGCAAGGGGTGGAGAGGTTAGGGACAAGAAGAGAAGGGCGGCGGGGCCTTCCGATATAAGACCGACCTGCTGCATCCGAACCGAGCGATTCTCTTAATGATGGATTCTATGTCCTACACCACATCTTTGGAGTACGACGGGATCACGGAACCTTCACATGGCACCTAGATCTGGCGATGCCCATATTCGCAATGGGCAAAGGACATAGGAGATATCGAGGATCATCGACTTGAGCTGAGTTCTATAACATCCAACGCGAACTTGCCCAAATCATCATGAATGAGGTCGTCGGAAAAACAGGGATGTTCCATGCGAAGGACAAATGTCGCGGAAGGCGTCCGAACATGGATAGCCTCTCAGCGTCTCGACATGAAGCCTTTCACTAAGCTCGATGACTATCTCCCTGACATGGATGGATGGCACGACATGATGGAGTGATTGTCGATATATGACAATGTGTCCGTTTAGTCCATACTTTCTTTTATGACAAAACTTTGAGTTATGCACGGTGAAACTTTATTTGTGATGTAATTAAACCATCCTCCTCCTCGACTAGCGAAAATCACTCTAGTTAGGTCATTTTGGGTACGATGAACTTTGTTATTTATGCTTATGATATGTTGTTTCTATTTTTGCCAAGTCTGTCTCTTTCTGTTGCTCAACTATATATGTTGCATATCATCGACTCATGTGACGATGCGGTGCATAGATCATAGATGGCGAAGAAGTGCTACGCCAGAGTATATATATCGACAAGTGGTCGAGTGTCGAGACCAGTGTACCGATTTTTGGTTTCGGCGACACGCATGATGCTTAGTTTAGGTTCACGCTAATGCGAGAGAGGGTACGAACTCATGTACTCAAAGTGATAGCTATTCTCGCGTATATCATTGTTTAGATGGATGACGATGTATTTGCAAGTAATCGAGACTTGTATCGCTATTTTGAGATTGATGACGAGAGACCACTTTGTGTTGGATGATGATTATGAAGATGACATGATTTGATGAGACTAATTGTATGTATATGCTATGATTACATTTGTATGTGGATGATATGCTAAAGATTATTGTATAAAGCCTATTCAAATACAAAACAAATAAAAAACAAATATGCAGGAAAAAACTAATAAAACTAGTAGTACCGGGGAATTTAGCGATGGCGCCGACTTACCAATGGCGCTTCTCGCTAAACAATATTCTGCGATAATATCGATGGCGCCCTTTCCCAAAGAGCTTCTGACTATTCATTAGTAGCAGTAGCATGGGTCAACAGGCGCTACTGCTATACGTTAGCTTTAGCGCCTTATTAGTAGCGCCGGTACCCGCACTACTGAGGGCCAAAACCCACGCTGATGCTAGGCTTTTCCCTAGTAGTGCAAGTCCCCTAGATTGCGTTTGTTCCAAAAAGATCGCTCTCGAAGGTTTCATTCCGTTTGGACTCCGTTTGATATTCCTTTTCTTCAAAACACTGAAATAGGCAAAAAAACACCAATTCGGGCTGGGCCTCCGGTTAGTAGGTTAGTCCCAAAAATGATATAAAAGTGTAAAGTAAAGCCCATAAACATCCAAAACATGTAATATAATAGCATGGAACAATCAAAAATTATAGATACGTTGGAGACGTATCAACCATGCGCGTGGGAAATGGTTCCAAAATCGATGTGATCGCGGTCGACACGCTACCTCTACATCTACCTTCGTGATTAGTTTTAGACCTGAATATTTGTTATTTTGTGCTAGCGTTAATCATGAACATTATATTTGGATCTTGTTTGATGCGAGACGGTTATTCATTTAAATCTGAGAATAATGATTGTTCTATTTATATGAGTAATTCTTTTATGGTCATGCACCCTTGAAGAGTGGTCTATTTTTATTGAATCTCGATAGTAATGACACACATATTCATAATATTGAAGCCAAAAGATGGAGAGTTGATAATGATAGTGCAACTTATTTCACTGCCGTTTGGGTCATATTGGTGTAAAGCGCATGAAGAAACTCCATTCTGATGGACTTTTGGAATCACTTGATTATGAATCACTTGGTACTTGTGAACCATGCTTCATGAGCAAGATGACTAAAACTCCGTTCTCCGGAACAATGGAGCGAGCAACAAATTTGTTGGAAATCATACATATTGATGTATGTGGTTCGATGAATACTGAGGCACGTGGCGGGTATCGTTATTTTCTCACCTTCACAGATGATTTGAGTAGATATGGGTATATCTACTTAATGAAACATAAGTCTGAAACATTTGAAAAGTTCAAAGAATTTCAGAGTGAAGTGGAAAATCATCGTAACAAGAAAATAAAGTTTCTACGATCTGATCGTGGAGGAGAATATTTGAGTTACGAGTTTGGTCTTCATTTGAAACAATGCGGATTAGTTTTGCAACTCACGCCACCCGGAACACCACAACGTAATGGTGTGTCCTAACGTCGTAACCGCACTTTATTAGATATGGTGCAATCTATGATGTCTCTTACTGATTTACCGCTATCATTTTGGGGTTATGCTTTAGAGACGACTGCATTCATGTTAAATAGGGCACCATCTAAATCCGTTGAGACGACACCTTTTGAACTGTGGTTTTGCAAGAAACCAAAGTTGTCATTTCTGAAAGTTTGGGGCTACGATGCTTATGTGAAAAAGCTTCAACCTGATAAGCTCGAACCCAAATCAGAGAAATGTGTCTTCATAGGATACCCAAAGGAAACTGTTGGGTACACCTTTTATCACAGATCCGAAGGCAAGACATTCGTTGCTAAGAATGGATCCTTTCTAGAGAAGGAGTTTCTCTCGAAAGAAGTGAGTGAGAGGAAAGTAGAACTTGATGAGGTAACTGTACATGCTCCCTTATTGGAAAGTAGTTCATCACAGAAATTAGTTCCCGTGATCCCTACACCAATTAGTGAGGGAGCTGATGATAATGATCATGAAACTTCAGATCAAGTTACTACCGAACCTCATAGGTCAACCAGACTAAGATCCGCACTAGAGTGGTACGGTAATCCTGTTCTGGAGGTCATGTTACTTGACCATGACGAATGTACGAACTATGAGGAAGCGATGATGAGCCCAGATTCTACGAAATGGCTTGAGGCCATGAAATCTGAGGTGGGATCCATGTATGAGAACAAAGTGTGGACTTTGGTTGACTTGCCCGATGATCGGCAAGCCATCGAGAATAAATGGATCTTCAAGAAGAAGACTGACGCTGATGATAATGTTACTGCCTACAAAGCTCGACTTATTGCGAAAGGTTTTCGACAAGTTCAAGGAGTTAACTACGATGAGACCTTCTCACCCGTAGCGATGCTTAAGTCTGTCCGAATCATGTTAGCAATTGCTGAATTTTATGATTATGAAATTTGGCAAATGGATGTAAAGGCTGCATTCCTGAATGGATTTCTGGAAGAAGAGTTGTATATGATGCAACCCGAAGGTTTTATCAATCCAAAGGATGCTAACAAAGTGTGCAAGCCCAGCGATCCATTTATGGACTGGTGCAAGCCTCTCGGAGTTGGAATAAACATTTTGATAGAGGAATCAAAGCATATGGTTTTATACAGACTTTTGGAGAAGCCTATATTTACAAGAAAGTGAGTGGGAGCTCTGTAGCATTTCTAATATTATACGTGGATGACATATTATTGATTGGAAATGATATAGAATTTCTGGATAGCATAAAAGGATACTTGAACAAGAGTTTTTCAGTGAAAGGCCTCGGTGAAGCTGCTTATATATTGGGCATTAAGATCTATAGAGATAGATCAAGATGCTTAATTGGACTTTCACAAAGTACATACCTTGATAAAGTTTTGAAGAAGTTCAAAATGGATCAAGCAAAGAAAGGTTTCTTGCCTGTGTTACAAGGTGTGAAGTTGAGTCAGACTCAATGCCCGACCACTGCAAAAGATAGAGAGAAAATGAAAGATGTTCCCTATGCTTCAGCCATAGGCTCTATCATGTATGCAATGCTGTGTACCAGACCTGATGTGTGCCTTGATATTAGTTTAGCAGGGAGGTATCAAAGTAATCCAGGAGTGGATCACTGGACAGCGGTCAAGAACATCCTGAAATACCTGAAAAGGACTAAGGATATGTTTCTCATTTATGGAGGTGACAAAGAGCTCGTCGTAAATGGTTACGTCGATGCAAGCTTTGACACTGATCCGGATGACTCTAAGTCAGAAACCGGATACGTATCTATATTGAACGGTGGAGCTGTAAGTTGGTGCAGTTCTAAGCAAAGCGTCGTGGCGGGATCTACGTGTGAAGCGGAGTACATAGCTGCTTCGGAAGCAGCAAATGAAGGAGTCTGGATGAAGGAGTTCATATCCGATCTAGGTGTTATACCTAGTGCACCGGGTCCAATGAAAATCTTTTGTGATAATACTGGAGCCATTGCCATGGCGAAGGAATCCAGATTTCACAAGAGAACCAAGCACATCAAGAGACGCTTCAATTCCATCCGTCATCAAGTGTCGGAAGGGGACATAGAGAGTTGCAAGATACATATGGATCTGAATGTTGCAGACCCATTGACTAAGCCTCTCTCACGAGCAAAACATCATCAACACCGAGACTCCATGGGGGTTAGAATCATTACAATATAATCTAGATTATTGACTCTAGTGCAAGTGGGAGACTGAAGGAAATATGCCCTAGAGGCAATAATAAAGTTGTTATTTATATATTCCCTTATATCATGATAAATGTTTATTATTCATGCTAGAATTGTATTAACCGGAAACTTAGTACGTGTGTGAATACATAGAAAAATAGAGTGTCACTAGTATGCCTCTACTTGACTAGCTCGTTAATCAAAGATGGTTAAGTTTCCTAGCCATAGACATGAGTTGTCATTTGATAAAAGAGATCACATCATTAGGGAATGATGTGATTGACTTGACCCATTCCGTTAGCTTAGCACTTGATCGTTTAGTATGTTGCTATTGCTTTCTTCATGACTTATACATGTTCCTATGCCTATGAGATAATGCAACTCCCGAATACCGGAGGAACACTGTGTGCTACCAAACATCACAACGTAACTGGGCGATTATAAAGGTGCTCTACAGGTGTCTCCGATGGTGTTTGTTGAGTAGGCATAGATAGAGATTAAGATTTGTCACTCCGATTGTCAGAGAGGTATCTCTAGGCCCTCTCGGTAATGCACATCACTATAAGCCTTGCAAGCAATGTGACTAATGAGTTAGTTACGGGATGATGCATTATGGAACGAGTAAAGAGACTTACTGGTAACGAGATTGAACTAGGTATTGAGATACCGACGATCGAATCTCGGGCAAGTAACATACCGATGACAAAGGGAACAACATATGTTGTTATGCAGTTTGACTGATAAAGATCTTCGTAGAATATGTGGGAGCCAATATGAGCATCCAGGTTCCGCTATTGGTTATTGGACGGAGACATGTCTCGGTCATGTCTACATAGTTCTCAAAGCCGCAGGGTCCGCACACTTAAAGTTTGGTGACGATCGATATTATGAGTTTTATGAGTTTTGATGTACCGAAGGTAGTCTGGAGTCCCGGATATGATCACGGACATTATGAGGTGTCTCGAAATGGTCGAGACATAAAGATCGATATATTGGAGGACTATATTTGGACGTCGGAATGGTTCCGGGTGAGTTCGCGCATATACCGGAGTACCGGGAGGTTACCGGAACCCCCCGGGAGGTATATGGGCCTTATTGGGCCATAGTGGGAGAGAAGAGAGGGAGGCATAGGAGGGGGCACGCCCCCCTCAAGCCCAATCCAAATTGGGTGGGGGGCCGGTCCCCCCTTTCCTTCCCCCTCTCTCCCCCTTCCTTCCACTCCTAGTCCAACTAGGGAAGGGGGGGATCCTACTCCCGGTGGGAGTAGGACTCCCCATGGGGCACGCTATAGGAGGGCCGGCCCTCCCCCTCCTCCACTCCTTTATATACGGAGTAGGGGGGAACCCCATACACACACAAGTTGATCATTGATCTCTTAGCCGTGTGCGGTGCCCCGCTCCACCATAATCCACCTCGGTCATATCGTTGCAGTGCTTAGGCAAAGCCCTGTGCTAGTAACTTCATCATCACCGTCATCATGCCGTCGTGCTGACGAAGCTCTCCCTCGACACTCTGCTGGATTGTGAGTTCGTGGGACGTCACCGAGCCGAATGTGTGCAGATCGCGGAGGTGCCGTACTTTCGGTACTAAGATCGGTCGGATCGTGAAGACGTACGACTACATCAGCCGCGTTGTCATAACGCTTCCGCTTATGGTCTATGAGGGTACGTGGACAACACTCTCCCGCTCGTTGGTATGCATCACCATGATCTTGCGTGTGCGTAGGAATTTTTTTTGAAATTACTGCATTCCCCAACACCAACACTGATGACCCACAAGTGTAGGGGATCTATCTAGTCCTTTCGATAAGAAGAGTGTCGAACCCAATGAGGAGCAGATGGAAATGGCAAGCGGCTTTCAGTAAGTTATTCTCTGCAAGCACTGAAATTTTGTAACAGGTAACAAGTAACAAAAGTAAATGAGGTGCAGCAAGGTGTCCCAATCCTTTTTGTAGCAAAGGACAAGCCTGGACAAATTCTTATATAGAGAAAAGCGCTCCCGAGGACACACGGGAATTATCATAAAGCTAGTTTTCATCACGCTCATATGATTCGCGTTCGTTACTTTGATAATTTGATATGTGGGTGGACCGGTGCTTGCGTACTGCCCTATCTTGGACAAGCATCCCACTTATGATTAACACCTATTTCAAGCATCCGCAACTACAAAAGAAGTATTAAGGTAAACCTAACCATAGCATGAAACATATGGATCCAAATCAGCCCCTTACGAAGCAACGCATAAACTAGGGTTTAAGCTTCTAGCACTCTAGCAACCCATCATCTACTTATTACTTCCCAATGCCTTCCTCTAGGCCCAAACAATGGTGAAGTGTCATGTAGTCGACGTTCACATAACACCACTAGAGGAGAGACAACATACATCTCATCAAAATATCGAACGAATACCAAATTCACATGACTACTTATAGCAAGACTTCTCCCATGTCCTCAGGAACAAACGTAACTACTCACAAATCATATTCATGTTCATAATCAGAGGGGTATTAATGTGTCAGGACCCCGACTCAATGTCACATCGATCTAGCCTGTAACACCTCATATCACTTTGCGGCCTCACGCACGGTATTCCCATGGGTGTCGCCTTACCTTTGCCCGGGACCGTTTGCGCCTTTTGGCACACGTATATGATAGTGTCGCTAGCATCCATATGATAAGGAGCCCGGGCTGACATGGCTAGTCGTAAACCCAAAGTGGCACAGACATACAGGACAGCATCCATGACCCAAAGATCGAACGTGTCGGTCATCACGAATAAGTTCCGGCTGTAGCACTGGGCTAGCAGACTCCGATGAAACCGGGCAGGCGCGGCTAACAGACTCCGGTACTCAACGCGTGACATTTCCCGAAGGATGGACACAGAACGAAGAAGGACACATGCCGGCCAGCCTAAGTGTTCGGAGCAAGAGCAAGCTACCATGGCTCGGTGGAAACACTAGGAGACATTTCCCGGTAAGAGAGGCTACTAAGGAAAAACAACTAGGTAGTCAGATCCCACACATACCAAGCATTTCAATAACATACACACAATATGCTCGATATGTGCAAATACAACATGGCATCACAACATGACTCTCGACTCAAGTATTTATTCATTAGGCTCGAGGAGTGAGATATTACAAGCGGGGTCTCATGACCCAACATTCAGAGCATACAAATCAAAGCACAAGCGAAGCTTAACATGTCCGAGTACGACATCTACAAATGAAAAAGGCTTAGAAGCCCGACTATCTACCGAGATCTGCCGAGGGCACAAAATCGTAGCCGAGGTAACAAGCTAAACGTCAAGTCCAAGCGGAACTACTAGCGAGACTGAAGTCTCTCTGCAAAAACATAAAATAGGCAAACGTGAGTACAAATGTACCCAAAGAAGACTTACATCGTAACTAACTACATATGCATCATTATCAACAAAGGGGATGGTGGGGTTTAAGCTGCGACAAGCCAGCTTTGACTCGGTGGCTATCCTAAACTACATTGCAAGTAACTCTTTTGAGGTGGCGCACACGAGTCCACATATTCACCAACCAATACACCACTATGGATCCGCTCCGTCTCCCTCTACGAGAACGCTATCCATAGCACTCACGCTTATCTTGCGTATTTTAAAGTATCCACTTTCACTTGTCTATGAACTGTTATAGGCAACCCGAAGTCCATTACAGCGACACGGCTATTCAATAGATGATGTTAACCCCGCGGGGTGTACTTCTTCATACATGTTTCCACCACTTAGCGTCGCACACGACATGTGCTCGGCAGACTTCAGCGAAAGCCGACGTGGGTGTAGACCACGACCTACCTAGACACTCAAGTCTCTAGTCCGTTTATCGCCTATTTGGGTTCCATCTATGAGGAGTTCCGCCAAGTTTCACTCACAGCCCCAAACGATGTGAACAGGGTTCCGTGACACCAATCGGGCGCCGGTTTACCCGACCACGTGCCTACCATCACAGCCCACCCCTACGGTCAAGATCAAGCCGGCCTCCGAAGATACTACAAACACCGAAACTACTTGCAACTCCCGGACAGAGGACAAGGGTGAATAAGAAGTCGAGGGGTCATATTTCAGGCCCAATGCATGGTAGTAGCTGAATCATGGATCACAAACACGTAACTCGGTTCCTAAGGGCGGCTTCAATGAGACAACCCACCATGTACTCCTACATGGCCTCTCACCGATACCTTTACCAAATCGTGTTCACACACTTAGCTCACACACAATAGGACATGTTCACACACCTCGATTCATCCTCGATGAATCGACCGACTCAACTCTAAGCAATGGCAGGCATGACAAACAAGCATGTATGAGTAGGCACAACAGGCTCAAACAACTCCTACTCATGCTAGTGGGTTTCATCTATTCTTGTGGAATGACGGGTCATGCAAAGGATAAAGGGGTTCAGCTACCGCAGCAAGTAACAAATGATTCGTTGTTGTCCTAATGCAGCAAAAGAGAGCAGGAGCGAGAGAGTGGGATTATGTCGGAATGAACAAGGGGGTTTTGCTTGCCTGGCACTTCTGAAGATAATATAGTTCTTCATCGGTGTCATCGAACTCATCGTCGAAACCACGTCTATCGAGAGGGAACAAACACCGGCAACTGAGAAAGAACACAATCAATGCAATGCTACAATATGATGCATGATCATGACATGGCAATATGCTGTGATTTGAGCTAATGCACCTAGCTATGATTTAAATGAAGTTGGTTTGAATACATGACTCAAATTCCAACTCCATATATGATTATTTAAATGCCCTTTATTTGTTTTGTCCAAAACAGAGGACAAACATTGTTCAAACATGCATGAAAATGGTACAGATGGATTCCTTGAATTTTTCTGATAATTTTTCATATGTAATTTATTTGATTTGGAGCTACGGTTGATTTTATATGAATTTTAGAAGTTTTGGTTATTTTCTGGAATTTCCTATATAAAAATAAATCCAAAAAATAGGTTACTGCGTTAGCCTGACATCATCATGACATCAGCAGGTCAACTGGGCGCCTCCAGGTCAAACCTGACCAGTGGGGCCCATACGTCAGTGTCTCAGTGCCAGTTAGGGTCACTGACATGTGGACCCAGTCAATGGCCATGTCAGCATGGTCAATGCTGACGCGTGGGGCCACTAGGATTAGTTAAAAACTAAACAGAAATTAATCTATGTTTAATTAGCAGGTGGGGCCCTACTGTCAGTGTCACTAGGTGTTAACTAAGTGCGTCATTACCCCTAATTGATTTGCCACGTCACCCTCGCCGGAGTTACGCCGGCGGCGACCAAAACGACGGCGGAGCGTTTCGGAAAAACGCTACGGGGCTCCATTTTGAGCGCGGTTTGTTGCTACGGCTTGCTGGCGTTCTTGCGCATCTAGTGGTAGCAGCGGCAGCAGCTAGTACAGCCTGAGTCGACGGCGACGAGCACTTCCGCGGCGGCCGGAGTTCGGGCACCCGCGGGTTTGACGTTGCGGTGCGCGGAAGGGGGAGCTGGTTGGTGTGTTGGGCTCCTGGGGGCTTTATGAGCACGGTGAAACACTCCGTTGCGGCCATGCGCGGCTATGGCCACGGCTGCGCCATGGCCGGCGGCGAGAAGCTCTCGGCCGCGACGGCATCGGTGTTAGAGGAAGAAAACGGGCCAGGGAAGAGGGGGAAACGGCACAGGAGCTCACAGCGGGTGCAGCGGTGGCCTCGGCGAGCTCGGGGAGGCACCGGAGCGAGTGGAGCATCGAGGGGGATCTCCGGCGGCCGAGGTCGGAAACGGCGGCATTGCCAAGGCTTCAGGGCGTCCGGCGTTGCGTAGCTCAGCGAGGAGGTCGAGGACGATGCGGCGGAGCTTATGGACTCATCGGCAGGGCGAGGGGTGGTCGGTGGCCGTGGTGGCGGCGAACGGCGGCGTCGGGTGCGCTCGGGTGTGGCGCGAGAGAGAGCAGAGGAGGAGGAGGAAGCCGAGGGAGAGTGCGGGAGAGAGGCAAGGAGGTGCGTGGCGTCGTCCAGGGCGAGGGGGGGAGAGCAGCGGCGTGGCAAGCAGGAGGTGGCCGCGGCTCGGCTGTCTTGTGCCACGACAACGCCAAGAGGGCGCGAGGAAGACGACAGGCAGTGGAGGTGGGCTGGGCCGCCACTTGGGCCGCCAGTAAGCCAGTGAAATTCCTTCTCTCTCTCTGCTTTCTGTTTTTCTTACAGTTTTCTATTATTCTGTAAATTTGATGGCTTTATTAAAAATACTAAAACGTTCCCAAAAATCCTGCAAATAATTGTGGGCTCTGTTGGGATTATTCCTAATAGCCCACACTTAAATTGAGAACTATTTGAGCATTTAACATATTTACTAGCATTTAAATGCCCAAATGCAAAGTACATATGATTTAGTTCAGTGACCAAATATGTCATGGAAAAAATGTGCAACACCTCTGGTTATGGTTCTAGCATTTTCCGAAATGATGAACATTTTGAAAGCCATTTGGATTCACTAAATTATTTTTAGGTTGAACCTATTTGAATTCCATTGGTGCTAGGGTTAGAACATCCCCATTTCAAATTCATTTGAAAAGTTAAATATGATGCAACACTCTAATGCATGCACTAGGCATTGTCAGAACCTGGGATGTGACAGCTCACCCCCACTAAACAAGAATCTCGACCCGAGATTCAAGCGTAGGGTAAGATGAAAGGAAAGCGCAATCTAATATAATCTTCACGATCCAAGTTGCACTTCAAATGAGCGTTGATTCGATCACCATCATTGTCTCGAAGTCTTGCTCTGAGAACTCCATCCCACATGACAACAAGTAGAAAGGGAAAACTCTAGTAGGATCGATCTTCTCGAAGATCAAACAACTTAGGATCAGCTCACGGGGTGAGTCATAAAAACATCTCTCAAGCTGAGATACAAAGCACACGTCTAGAGAAATGAAGTGGAACAAATGACGAGGGTTCACTAGGTAGACAACAATTCCACACCTAAGAGGTGGTGAACGGTTGTCAACGTAGCGAGAGTTTGAGTTGCCATGATACCATAATGAGACATCCTGGAGGAGGGTGAGTCGTAGAATCATTACCTTGAGTGGCAAAAAGAATTAAATTTGATTCGAAGATCATTGAAACTCTTTATACCAGCCTAAGGCAAATCACAATCGATCATTTGAAGGAGTCCGAAAGAATAACATTCTCGGGCCAGAATGGATGATGTGGTTTACCTTGTTGAAGGTAACACAAGGGATGATTTTAGTAGCTAGGGAGAAGCTCAGCGATGAGAGTGAATCTCTTCGTTGGAATGGTTATAGCATAACCGAGGGAATTGAGAGCAATCCTGTTAGTAACTACGATTGCACCTAATGCTTGTGCGTGCTCTCAAGAACTTGAGCATTTCCATATTCATCAAGGTTTTACCAATATCCGTGTCAAGGATCCTGGCAACACAACATACTACCATGATGAATAATGACGGATGATGCAGATGCAAAGGAAGATAACACCTTCTCAGATTTCACCTTAGCGAGTCTAAGAAAACAAAATCTGGATGATCGACCGAGAGACATTTAGCACTCCGCTTCTAATGTTCTCCTTGATGTACTAGCGTAGCCCATTTGTAGATATGGTTTGATATATAGAACATCAAGTAAAAGGTCGGACTTCGGGAACACAAAAATCATAAGGCACAACTAGGGAGTAAATCCTACGAAGTCCTTATGGGGAGGTGGCCAACTTTCTCAATCAAGATACTACAATAGCGTGTCTTCCTGGGGGTGTGTTAGCCACGACATCCACTTTACCGGTTATCGCGAGACCAATATTATAGTTCTTGGGAAATGTTCCAACCATCATATCTGCCTGAGATTCAGATCTGGTTGGTGTCAGAATAATCCAGACTCATCGAGTCTAGAAAGAAAAATGAAAGTTTGCAACACAAATCGACGAGATGACGTTGCGAGATTCTCGGGAAATGAACTACGATAGTAAGCTCCAAAACATGAGCTGGTTTTGCTACAAACACGTGGACACGTTGTCCCAGACAAACATGGCCACAGAGTAGTCTTATAATAAAACACTACCGGGTTCAGGTGGGGAACCATCATCGAGGATATCAAAGTCCTTGCATAGGGTATACTCTTAAGAAGGAGCTTCTTCTCCTTGAACAAATCAATCAGTGGCTTGGTGTGCTAGGAAACACATATAGAATGGAGGCGGCCAACCTATCAAACCATAGAGTACTTCGCACATGCGTGACTAACTTGGGACGATTCCAGAGGAAGCAAAAACTAACTTTCTCGAACCCACGGCGGCAACTTGCATCAAATGCACATGAGTTAGGGAGAGTCACTTCTTTCATCCGAACATATGCTTCATGAGCTAGCATGAAGAAATGCTTTCAAAAGTTTCCAATACTAGCTTAATGTTCAACAAGATTATGGAGAAGATAAGGATGTTGTCGATGGGCTCTACAACAATTCATCCAGATTCCCATGGAGATGGAATTCCATAACTATGTGAACAAGGTGATAATATTGGTCAGACCCAAAAGATATAACGGTGTATGCCCGAGGAAACAACCACGGGTAAGGCAACATTACGAATATCATTGGTTCTGATTTGATTTGATGATAGCCCATACTCAAATCAAAGGTTTGGGGTCAGACAATAGATCCAACAATTGATCACGGGGACCAATTGGTGAAGATATCATCTTTCTTCAACATACATATAAGATATCCCTTAACATGAGCTAAGTCGGACAAGCTTTTATCTTCCAACTCTCCAAGTTGTTGTTTAGCTTGACCAAACAGCTCAGGGTATGCAACACAGATTCTTGGAGAAAGGGTGGTTTACAGGAATAAACCAACTTGATCACGAACTTAACATAGCGGTCAGGCGACAACCTGGTGATACCTCCGAGAAGATATTCGGAACATCACGAACCACCGATATGTTACTAAGCTCGAGAACAATCTTGCTTTTCAAGGCAAGACGATATGATCAATAGAGCAAGGGTTTGACAAAATCCTAACTCATTGATCGAAGAGTGCACCAGAAATAAGGACTAGGTAGCACGATCAATCTTAGAATGATGATTCAAAATCAACATGCTAAGAATGAGGTTATCGTCCATTTAACTACCAAGCAGCGGACTAGCGAGTTGCTAGCATTCGGTTACAATAACACGGAAACCGAGGAATGATTTCACACACCACGATTCACTTATCGGCATTCCCAATCCTAGAAATGGACAAGGTTACAATAACACGGAAACCGAGGAATGAACAATGATGGCAAGAAGTATTAATTTCGAGTATCAAGAGTTCATAGGATGGTGTCACGATATAGCAATTCCACATGACATTCTTGATATAAAGATGGTAATACTCTAAGGTAGAAAGTAGGGTGAATCTCGGGTTCAAAAACCGAGCAAAAATGCTAGATTAGCAATTTGATCCCCTAAAACACCTAGGGTCATAATAATAATTCCAACATATATGAGTACAACTCGCTTCAAAACCGGAGGAAAAGGATTGACCCAATCCTAGAAATGGACAAGGTGGCATCCACTCCAAAGAGTTTGTTTCTCCTAGTCATCAATTCCTATGGAATAGAATGGCTTGACGGACCACGTATCCCACAATCAATTCCCTACATATAACTAAAGTAAACAGGCATCGATGAACACGGATGCACGACTACTCTTGACTATCAATCGATAGATAGTGTCGAAGGTCATGGCTATAAACAACTAAGAGAGGACAACTCAAAAGAACATATAATTTTCCCGAGTTGTGGATGCATAGATTAGTATGTCGAACCAAGTTCAACATGTTTCTTCCATAAAATAGGCAAGCGTGAGTACAAATGTACCCAGCAAGACTTACATCGTAACTAACTACATATGCATCATTATCAACAAAGGGATGGTGGGGTTTAACCTGCAGCAAGCCAGCTTTGACTCGGTGGCTATCCTAAACTACATTTGCAAGTAACTCTTTTGAGGTGGCGCTACGAGTCCACATATTCACCAACCAATACACCACTATGGATCCGCTCCGTCTCCCTACGAAACGCTATCCATAGCACTCACGCTATCTTGCGTATTTTAAAGTATCCATTTTCACTTGTCTATGAACTGTTATAGGCAACCCAAGTCCATTACAGCGGACACGGCTATTGAATAGATGATGTTAACCTGCGGGGTGTACTTCTTCATACATGTTTCCACCACTTAGCGTCAGACACGACATGTGCTCGGCGGACTTCAGCGGCCGGCGTGGGTGTAGACCACGACCTACCTAACACTCAAGTCTCTAGTCCGGGTTTATCGCCTATTTGGGTTCCATCTATGAGGAGTTCGGCGAAGTTTTGCTCACAGCCCCAAGCGATGTGAACAGGGTTCCGTGACACCAATCGGGCGCCGGTTTACCCGACCACGTGCCTACCGCATCACAGCCCACCCTACGGTCAGACCTTGCGCCTGGCCTCCAGCATACTACAAACACGAAACTACTTGCAACTCTGGGACGGAGGACAAGGGTGAATAAGAAGTCGGCGGGGTCATATTTCAGGGCCCAATGCATGGTAGTAGCTGAATCATGGATCACAAACACAGAACTCAGTTCCTAGGGCGGCTTCAATGAGACAACCCACCATGTACTCCTACATGGCCTCTCACCGATACCTTTACCAAATCGTGTTCACACACTTAGCTCACACACAATAGGACATGTTCACACCCTCGATTCATCCTCGATGAATCGGACCGACTCAACTCTAAGCGATGCGGGCATGACAAACAAGCATGTATGAGTAGGCACAACAGGGCTCAAACAACTCCTACTCATGCTAGTGGGTTTCATCTATTCTTGTGGAATGACGGGTCATGCAAAGGATAAAGGGGTTCAGCTACATGACAAGTAACAAATGATTCGTTGTTGTCCTAATGCGGTAAAGAGAGCGAGGGCGAGAGAGTGGGATTATGTTGGAATGAACAAGGGGTTTTGCTTGCACAGCACTTCGAAGATAATATAGTTCTTCATCGGTGTCATCGAACTCATCGTCGAAACCACGTCTATCGAGAGGAACAAACACCACAGCGAGAAAGAACACAATCAATGCAATGCTACAATATGATGCATGATCATGACATGGCAATATGCTGTGATTTGAGCTAATGCACCTAGCTATGATTTAAATGAAGTTGGTTTGAATACATGACTCAAATTCCAACTCCATATATGATTATTTAAATGCCCTTTATTTGTTTTGTCCAAAACAGAGGACAAACATTGTTCAAACATGCATGAAAATGGTACAGATGGATTCCTTGAATTTTTCGATAATTTTTCATATGTAATTTATTTGATTTGGAGCTACGGTTGATTTTATATGAATTTTAGAAGTTTTGGTTATTTTACGAATTTCCTATATAAAAATAAATCCAAAAATAGGTTCTTTGCGTCGACTGACATCATCATGCGTCGGCAGGTCAAGCTAGGCGCCTCGAGTCAAACGACCATGGGGCCCATCGTCGATGTCTCGGTGCGATTAGGGTCAGCGACATGTGGACCAGATCGATAGCCACGTCGGCATGGTCAATCTTGACGCGTGGGGCCACTAGGATTAGTTAAAAACTAAACAGAAATTAATCTATGTTTAATTAGCAGGTGGGGCCCTACTGTCAGTGTCACTAGGTGTTGACTAAGTGCGTCATTAGCCCTAATTGATTTGCCACGTCACCCTCGCGGAATTCTGCCGGCGGCGACCAAAACGACGGCGAGGCGTTTGGGCGCTACGAGGCTCCATTTTGGCCTTGATTTGTTGCTACGGCTTCTTTGGCGTTCTTGCGCATCTAGTGGTAGCAGCGGCGGCGCTAATGCGGCTTGAGTCGGCGGCGACAAACACTTCCTGACGGCGGAGTTGAGCGCCCGCAGGTTTGGCGTTGCGGTCGCGCGGGAGGAGCTGGTTGGTGTGTTGGGCTCTGGGGCTTTATGAGCGCAGTGAAACACTCCGTTCGGCCATCTTGCGGCTATGGCCACGGCTGCGCCATAGTCGGCAGCGAAGCTCTCGGCCGTGTGGCATCGGTGTTAGAGGAAGAAAGCGGGCGAGGAAGAGGGAAGCAGCACGAGGAGCTCACAGCCAGTGCAGCGGTGGCCTCAGCGAGCTCGGGAGGCACCGGAGCGAGCGGAGCATCGAGGATCTCCGGCTGCGAGGTCGGAAGCGGCGGCGTGCCAAGGCTTGAGGCGTCCGGCGTTGCGTAGCTCAGCGAGGAGGTCGAGGACGATCTTGGCGGAGCTTATGGACTCATCGGCGAGGCGAGGGTGGTCGGTGGCCGTGGTGGCGTGAGCAGCGGCGTCGGGTGCGCTTCGGGTGTGGCGCGAGAGAGAGAGAGGAGGAGGAGGAAGCCGAGGAGAGTCTGCGGGAGAGAGGCAAGGAGGTGCGTGGTGTCATCCAGGCGAGGGAGAGCGGCGTGGCAAGCAGGAGGTGGCATGGCTCGGTTTGTCTGTGGCATACGCACAACACCGATGGCGCGAGGAAGGCACAGGCGGTGGAGGTGGGCTGGGCGGCCACTTGGGCCGCCAGTAAGCCAGTGAAATTCCTTCTCTCTCTCGCTTCATTTTTCTTCTGATTTTTCTATTATTCATAAATTTGATGGCTTTATTAAAAATACTAAAACGTTCCCAAAAATCCTGCAAATAATTGTGGGCTCTGTTGGGATTATTCCTAATAGCCCACACTTAAATTGAGAACTATTTGAGCATTTAACATATTTACTAGCATTTAAATGCCCAAATGCAAAGTACATATGATTTAGTTCAGTGACCAAATATGTCATGGAAAAAATGTGCAACACCTCTGGTTATGGTTCTAGCATTTTCCAGAAATGATGAACATTTTTGAAAGCCATTTGGATTCACTAAATTATTTTTAGGTTGAACCTATTTGAATTCCATTGGTGCTAGGGTTAGAACATCCCCATTTCAAATTCATTTGGAAAGTTAAATATGATGCAACACTCTAATGCATGCACTAGGCATTGTCAGAACCTGGGATGTGACATAATGTGCATATAGGATCTGAACATATGATCTTCCACCGAATAAACCAACTAGCATCAACTACAAGGAGTAATCAACACTACTAGCAACCCATAGGTACCAATCTGAGGCTTTGAGACAAAGATTGGATACAAGAGATGAATTAGGGTTTGAGAGGAGATGGTGTTGGTGAAGATGTTGATGGAGATTGATGATAACCCACAAGTATAGGGGATCAATTGTAGCCTCTTTCGATAAGTAAGAGTGTCGAACCCAATGAGGAGCTAAAGGTAGAACAAATATTCCCTCAAGTTTA